>JAULBU010023532.1:0-18456 GCA_032358235.1 Odonthalia washingtoniensis
CTCCGCACCCAGTCGTTCTCTGTCCAATGCTATTTTATGCCTCTTTAGTTTCACCTTTTCCGCCTCGAACTTCTGACGTAACACCATGTCTTCCTTCAAAGCCGCCTGCATGTCACCATTGGGATATTCTTCAATGCTGTGCCGTCTACTTTTTCTGCTAGACGGCGGTGTGCCACCACTATCAGCAACCTAAGAATCCTCATCCACATCCACAACTTCCCCCCGCACTTCTGCGTTGCCTAACGGCATGGTCACGTATATTAGTACCACTTTCCAACAACAACCGCTCTATTTCCCGTAATGATTCCGACTCTGTTTTTTACCTTCATCTAATATTTCTGTATTATTAACTCGTTCAACAGGTCATCCACTTCCGTATTGACCTCAACAATACTGGATGCGGCAAGATTGGAATCCACCGTATTTCGTCTCTTTTTCATCCAACGATGGTACCTATCCAGAAGCGATTTTTTGGTCGCCCTTACTCTTGTGTAGAACAATGCATCAGGCATCTTCCCGAAGAAGGTTGTTTTCAGAACCTGAAAAATTGATCCCCTATTACCCCTCCGAAATATGCGCATCTGCACTGGCAACGCTTTTCAGCAAAGTAAGATCCGCATGTTCATCAAATCTGTTCCGTTTCTTCCGTCCGGTACGTTGCATATTCAAGTCGTTCGATGTTGCGGGGAAACCGGGAGATGATGACTGGGACGATGGCGTGGCGTTTCAATTTTGGTGGATAGATGGTGGAGGGGACTATGGCCTTTAGTCGATATTTTCAACAATTGTGTGCGTAAATGAAGGTTGTGGGAAACGTTCACCTACCTATCGATTGGATTTAACGATGGATCCGGTGTCCGTTCGAACGGTGATAGCAGTAGTGTCTCTTTCGGCGTTGTTTACATTCGGCATTTTCTGCCCTCGAGTAGTGCGGTAGAGTTCGAAAGAGTTAAGAAGAGTTCAGAAGAGTTCAAAATAGTTCGGGACAACAGGTAAAATAAATCTGGTAGACAAAGCAGAAATTGAAAACCTACTTTTTCAAAAGGAAAAAAAAGTTGGGCCGACAAAGAAAAAAATAATCTCCTACATATCTTCAGAAATTCGATCATATATCATTATTATGCAACAACAGGAGATTTTTATTTACTACATTTGATGAAAATCGCCATTTAAGAAGTGGTTATTTTACTCGAAATAGCTAGAGGTAAAATGGCAATTTCCCTCAACTATCGTTATTTCTGCAACGCGCTTCACACTGGTGCCATGAAATAACTACAATTTACCCATTTTTTCATTTCCAAAACACCCTAATGTTATAGAAGGAAGTGATTATTGATCCGATTACACATTATGTTTAAAACACTAAAATTCGGTTACTAAATCACATTTAGTTTTCTTTCGAAAATAAACTAGGTAATTCATTTTGTAAACGTCGTCTAATGTTTTAGTGAAAATCACAAATATTAATTGGTTTACTCCCCCGAAATCCTAATTTATATGTTCACTATTTTTCACAATAGAGCGATTGAAAATTATTAATGAATTGTTGTGAAGCAAGTAGAGAAATCTGTTTATGCCTCACTTTCTGCAAAATAAAAAAGGTTATGATTTGAACCTCTGTAACGTGTAGCAATTACACTCAAAAGTCTGATGCATGTATCGCGATGTTTTCTTCAGACGCCTCCTTTCTTTTTCAATTGAACTGCAGAAAAATCTGAAATCTTTGTGGCCACCGCCGTCCGTATAATCGCACTGAAAGTCATCCGTCTCACCGCACTGAATGCCGTACTTTTCAACTCTCTTGCAACCTCTCCCCGATTCCTGCATCACATATTAATTGAATTGATGGCACCATCGCAAACGCAACGAGATCACACAAAACATTTGAATGGTATTAAAATTTCAGCGTTCAAAATCACACTGTCCATCTTAACAAAACGACGATATTCCAACACAATAGAAACTCGTAGTGTTAACAGCAAGGAACTTATGCAGTGCGTAAATCACTACGGTCATTTTAAATACCGGCAAGAAAGATACTTATTATACAAAGGGTCCATCAGCTTACATCAGTTTAGAATTGTATTTAACACAATCACAGAACGATCATTTTCTGAAATGTATCGATTCAAAAGGAATGACCTTGTGAGGATAGCAGAAGTCATAGGTCCTAAAGATCGTATCCACAGCAAGAAAAATAGATATGAAGTACATCCCACTATCAGTACTGCCATCTTCCTGTGTCGCTTGTCATCAACTGCACGATGATGTGACCTTGAAAGATTTTTCCCTTTATACGCCACAGCTTTTAAAAATATTCTGGAAAATATGCGAAGATATATTTAAAACATATGCTGGTTTATTTTTAATTTCCAAACAACGTACATCCATTCACGTCTGGATGTATTTCCGGAAGCCATAAATGAGATAAGTGCTGCATTGACTAATTTTGTCGGTTCGTCAGTAAAAAGGAAATACAATATGGTCCAATATCACTTTAGATTTTCGCAAAATGAAAAGTCCAAAATTGTCCAAAATGAGGTCCTTGTATTTACATTTTAGTAGGATGACACTTTGGATCGTATTGGGAAATTTAATTTCGGGCTTTTGGGAGTCATTTTGAGCCGCTTTGGGAATTTTACTTTCGGCATCTCGGGAGTCATTTTGAGCCACTTTCGTAATTCTCATTGCGGCATTTCAAGAGTCATTTTGGGACACTGTGGGAATTCTCCTGTCAGCATTTCGGGAATCATATTGGGCAATTTTGGAAATGGAGGGAATTGGCTTTTGGAAAATTGAAATTATGGTCATAAAATTGATGTTGCATTGAAATTTGAAATAGAAAATTATCAATTTGCCTTTGGGCTGTTTTCGCCCAATTCAATTTTGTTCGAAGTGCAAGTGAACATATTCAATAGAAATATTGAAGTATTTTCAATTCCAATTTGGGCCATATTGAAATGTACCAATATAATTAGTTAAAAAAGGGGATTAGGCATATAACGTGCCGTTAAAACGGTCCAAAGTGACATTGGACACTTTTCAATTTGTCTATTGGTATGTTCGAATTTCACGTTAGAGCATATTGAAACTATCCAATATGCCTTTTGCAAAACTATTCCAATCACATTTTTTGAAAGCAATACGGACCGAAGTGATATTCGAAAAAACAATTTCCATATTGTTACCTCCGAAAGTCACATCTTAGCATATTGAAATTTCCCAATACGCATATTGCATTGTTTCAATAGTTTTCCCGGATAATTTCAAAATGATACAAATCGAAATTGGAACCAAGTAAATGTGCCTATTGATAAATCCTAAAAGTCTCTTACATGCAAACAGAAGTGTTCCAATACGAATATTGAGAAATGTCAATTTTTGTATTGGGTAATTACAACATTCACCGAAGAAATAATGGAAACAATCCTGTTTTCCTGTTGCTAAAAGGTGCATATTGAAATTATCCAATACGCATATTGACATTTTTCAATATTATTCATGGGGTAATTCGGATAGAAGGCATAATGGGCAAACATAATACGTAATAGCAAGAACTGCACAGAAAATGAAAGATTAGACTTTGTTTATTATTAGTATGGGTAAAAGCAATACATAATGGCAACAAAGGCACATAAATGGAGAGAATGTGAATTGTTTATTATAAATATTAATAGAAATGCACGTGGGAAAAGGAAAGGAATGGAATTAGTTAAATCTGTGTTGTCGAATACAGTTAATTTGATCTCTCCTAGAATACAATAAATAATTAGAGGAGAATTAAAATGAACTTGGATTCTTTCATATGGATTGTTGTTAGTAAAATATGACGGATATATGAAGGATATAAATCAAATTCGTTGGCATTAGACAACTTACATATAAGCGGGAGAATGAAAATCAAATGTGAAATGTAGATGCTTGGAGTCACCTAATTCCATGATGATGGGGAAGGATGGGGTTTATAAAGGGGAAAATATTGATTCTTTACTTTTCAACGACATCCGTCGTTGAATGTACGACCGGCGATGGCGAGAGGGAAACAGAAAATTACAGAGGAAAATCTAAATTACTTTCTCCACGTTTCCCCTTTTCTGTCGTCCGTCGTACATTCAGTGGATGTATGAGGGTATGGGGGATTATATTGGAAGGGGAACTTGAAATAGAATTATTGGTATGCACATTCGGAACGGAGGCTCCTCTTCTGTTGAGTTGACACAACATCATGGCCATTGGTGTATTTTGCTGTTGTGTAGTTGTAAAATATAACTTATATTTTACCACTAGATGGCTAACAATAATAGTTACAAAAAATAGTTCAAACTGCGTTCGCATTGGGTCAGCATCAATAATAATATTATTAGGCCTACCTAAAGCGATTTTGGTACTGAGACTTGACTTTCTACACCTTTATAGGGCCTGATAGTGGAATTACCTATATTATTATTGCTGGGACGACAACTCTTCAGAAGGGGAGCCACCATTCCAGAAATTTTTCACAGAATAATGGCCATTGATGTATTGTGTTGTTGTGTAAATCGAAAATACGACTTCTATTTTAAAACTACACGGAAAACGAAAATTGTTACTTACCAAAAATAGTTCAAAATGTGTTTGCGTTGGGTCAACAATAATAATATTATTGATGTGGCAGGTCCGATTCGAGCCGTTTGTATTTCAAGCTATTAAAAGTATACACGTGTAAATAATTTGACGCCAAAAAAGAGGCCTCACGAACATAATCGTAGAATTGATGTACCGGACAGCAAAACAGGGACAGGACTGGGCATACAGACAGGGACAGAACAGCACGAAAATATTCTACGGTCATTTGTAAGGCTTATTTAAGTGGGAGTGATCAGCCACGCCGGAAGGGAAGAAAAAGGGATTGAAGCTTAGTCGGCCATGGCAATCGGTATTTATACAGATTCGTTAAACTTCACTCCCTCCCTTCGATGTTGGTACTTGCCGTGAAACAAGCAATGTAATCGTCTTTAGAAGTCATTATAACGCTTGCTACGGCTTGCAACTGTATCTGAAGAATATATTGACCCGCTTGTAAAGCTGAGCTAGCTCTTAGTAGAATGTGCAGCCGACCAGATTTGATCGCTTCTCTAAATGATACATTAGTTAGCTTGTCAATAATTTTCCGTTACTAGACTAACGAATGATGCAAATAAAGTAAGGCCTGAGTTCAATGCTGAGCGACGCGGAATAAAATGGTTCTAAAGATGACACCTTCCATCCTTGCCAAACTTTGCACCATATGCGACATCCATGGAATCCACATCCAAAAAATAACGTCCTTCCTCATCTGAGATAACACCTTGCTCACACCACTGTTGACAGACCATACAATAGTGCTCTTCATGTCCTGCTCCGCGCTATTATCAGGACTGTTTTTTTGGTAAACTTCGTTGGTTTGCACACTTATTGAATCTCCACTGCTTCCCTTGGCAGCATTACTAGACCCTTCATTTTTACAAACCATACGACTAGTGATCTGGTCCAGGACATATTCTGCATTACGTATGCTGTTTACGTCAACAATGAGCAGTCGTAGGACACGGGAAAGATATGGACGAGAAATTCGAGACCTAAATATAATCGCTTGCATTTAACAGTTGACTTCAGACTCTCGCCATGATAACTCATACTTAAAATTCTCAAACGGTGGGTCTTCCATGTTGAGCCTTTAATCCGATGGAAGATTATCCTGGATGAAAGAATTGTCGTCTGCTAGTGACTTTTGTTTTCTGTCACAATACCTTCCCCAGGTTAGCCAGGTGCTTCCAACACCAGAAGAATTATTCAAAGAAATTTATGAAGATTTCTCTTCCTATTCATCACGGCCAATCTCTATTAGAATCTGGCCTTCATAGTAAAAATCTGCTCCTTTTGGCAAGGATTAAAGTTTTGCATATTACAACGATTAATTTATAATAATCTATTATCAATTCTTCGTTCTAATCCTTTCGGACACCGTGAAATTGCATGAGTTATTTCCTTTTTCTTTACAAAGTACTCTGCCAGATCCATCATCCCGATGGGATACATCTTTTTTCATTTCATATAACGATACCCCAGGGAACGAATTATTTCGAAAATCCCGAGAAAACCTGTGAACAGTCCATGCCATTTAGTTGACTCCTATTAATGATACCTGTTGCGAAAAGCATTTAACAATTGATACAGCAGTTGGCGTTTGATTCAGAGCCATATTCGGTGCTCCAACTTGATTTATTCCATCATTACAGGCTTTACCAGCAGCGTGACCAGAAGCCGCCCTGGTCGACGCAGGTTCCTTTGGATTTTCCGAAACATTGACCACAACTACATACATATGATTTCGACTTGTCAGAACGTCATTCCAAATCCGTATAGGTTCATAGATGGACAGAAGACGCTCTCTCCAAGTGTTAAGACTCAGTATGACATTGTCGACTTTTTGGTCAACGATGATGGACTTGAGGTCTGCTCACTGAGGGCGTTTAGCTCATCGGAAAAGCTTGATTATTCTGTCAATTCTACATATCGTTGAAAATTTTCAAGGAGATATATTTTCGAATCTAAATAGGCACTATTGGATAAGGATTTATACTTTTCGACAGCCCGATCCAACCCCCCAGACGAATCTCTTCCATTATTCTCTGAACCAGTGGAGAATTCAATACCTCATCTTGTACGACAGAGCCCGGTGAATTGGAGGCATATGAAAAGCGGTTTGAAGCAGATCTTTGTACAGACATGTTGCCTTGAGGTGTGAAAATCCCGCTTCCAGAAGCTTTATTGAGACTACCATTTCCTCCGGAACATGTCGTGCAACGCCGTGTTTGATAGATCCGAGTTGAGGAACAAATTTTCGTTGCAATCCATCAGCTCCATCATTACTGACACATTCGGATGAATGTACTCCCCTCTTTTGACTTCCATCATCTCGATTACATGAAGATGCTTTATCAATTTCTCCTTTTTGTTTCTTCAGATTATGTGGAACCATACGAATAAAAAGATGTTGCAATGCATGAACGTTTCGCTCCTATGCGATCCGTCAGTCTTGAAGCACGACAAGAAAATGTGTAGTGATTAGTTTGTTACTAGTATACGAACCTTCTTGTGACACTTATTTCTTCAAAAAGTTCTTAACAAACGAGGAATTGCAGACAGTTCCCTCCATCAATCGCCTTGAAGAACATACGTAATAATTGAAAATAAGCATGAGAATCATCTGCTTCAGATGCGAACTTGAGTAAATTTATAATAATCTCGGCAACATGAAATCGAAGTACAGCTCCATTCGATCCAGATAAATTGACACTCGTGAACATAGGTGGGACATAGGTGGTATACGGAAGCAAAAGTGGAGAGCTTCAGTGGGCAGAGAAAGGGAGAAGGGGAGAAATTGGAAGCCAGAAATAAAATTTGGTACACCCAATCTGATACGTGTAAATTTAAATTTAATTTAAAAATTGTGTTTGTTACATCCGCATCCAGTTGAAATGTTTGTGATTAGTTAGAATTCTATGACTGACTACAAGAGACTATACGATGAAAATGAGCTTTCAATGATCATATCAGAGTTCTCGTGATATGAAAACGGCGAGATAGAATCACGGCACTCTTATATAAGATTGAAAAACACCTAAAGTCATCACAATTTGCATCCTTTTAATTCTGTTGTAATGCTGACGAAACTATCAAAATTGATTACTGATCACAAGGTAATGACCTGTTACTGTAATAAACCATCAAGTACATTGTACTAATCATACATCAATTCAATCGAGTCTAAATTCGGTTCTCAACTCTTTTGCTCGATGAAGTATAACAAAATAAGACCATCATCGCATACCGGAACAGGAAATTAATTCCACATCGCAATTTGAAATCACTTGATTCATATATATATCCAACTTGATCGGAACCTGCGGCTTTGTCAGGAAATCTGCCAATTGGTCGTCAGTTGATGAGTAATTCAATTCAAGTTTATAGATAAAACTTTTTCGAGAAGATGATGATAACGTGAACCAATGTGCTTTGAGGTCAAAAACTTTTCCTCACCACTCTTTAACACGATACACGTCGAGTTAGCTTCATACATTATTATGGGATTCAGTTGCTTGGAACCTAAATCGTCCAATAAATAACTTATCCAGACTACCATTCGTGCAGCTGAATCTGCTACCACATATTCAGCTTCAGCGGTACTATGAGTTAATATTGATTTGATTTTTGAATATCAATATATGACATGATTTCCAATCATTGAAAAAATACCAGAGGTGGACCTTTTTGTTGTCAAATCATTATCCCAAGATGAATCAACATAACTTTTTAGCATTGATGAAGTTGCAGATCATGAGTAGAAAAGTCCATAACCCTGTGTTCCTTTAGGATATCTTAGCACTCCCATTAATTCATTCCAATGAACAAATCTTGATACCTCAGATACCGCTAATGATATATCAGGTCTCGTACAAATACTTAAGTACAATAATCATCCAATTACTTCTCTGTATGGGCACATCTCAGCCTCATCCTTACCGGGTGGATATATAATCATTTTGAAATCTAAACTAATTAATAAAGGTACAGAATTGATTCCCGAATCTGTCATATTGAATCTTTCCAAAATCTTTTCAGTATAGAGATACTGTGTTATGTATATACCATCTTTCTTATCCGCAATTTTGATACCTTAATACCATCTAATTATACCCATATAGGTAACCTTGAACCTTTTTTCTAAGCATATTCTTGGCGTTTGTAAGCACTGAGCTATTTTGAGATAAAAGTAGAATATCATCTACATAGATCATGATAATATTCTATTACTCCGTTTCTTTGACATGTATATAAACATCTATCTGCATTGCTCTGCTTCATTTCCCCATGGTTTTGGAAAAATGAATCCAAAGTAATATTCCGAGCCCTAGATGCTTGTTTCAGCCCAAAAAGTACTTTCAACAATTTAATTGACTTACCATTTCGTACTGAATGTTCATATCCTGGCGGGGGAGACACATATATTCAATCTGTTAGGACAGCATTTAAAAAGACTGTGTTACATCCATTTGATGGATAAGTGGATTCAATCTAGCTGCCAGAGATAGCAAAACACGAAAGAGTAGACATTTTAGAAACTGTTTCAAGCCTTAAATCATATTCAACACCATAATATTGCATGAAACCCTTAACCACCCATCTAGCCTTTCATTTTAATATTCTTACATCTTCATCTTCTTTTAGTTTGAAAACCCAGCGAATAGATACATCTTAACGAATATTCGGCGTGTCAACCAATTAGTAGACATTGAGACCCTTGATAGCCTCCAAATCTGCATCACATGCAGCTTTCCACTTTCTGGCTTCATGTTCATCTCTCACCGCATCCTTGAAAGTTGAAGAAGTATGTTCATTACGTGCTAATGAGTCAGCATAAAGGGCTTCTTCAGTTATGATGCAATTGTTATTTTGACTGCGAATTGTATCCTCCTTTTGGGATGGGTTTGTATATAAGAAATTATCATTACTATTTATTATTCCTATCTTTTTATCCTACTGCTGAAGATTCATTTCGTTATTATAATGTTTTAAGTTCACATCTAACTGTTTATTTCCTGTTGAGAAGTGTGTCCATTTTGATCATTACTTAGGCTCATCTGTCTCTTTCCACTTTCTGGAGCGTTATTCCATTCCAATATTTTAATCATGCGTGATGACCTGTCATTCTTTTCGCCACACTCCATATTATCTATATTTTTTAATGGATTGCTGTTTACAGTATCAAGACATGTGTCAATTTGAGCTGAATTATCAAATCTTGTTAATTTTTCAACGTGTAAATTTACATTGCTAACAGATGTGTCAACAATGACATTTCCTGTATAATTGTTAGATGAGTTATCCGTTTAATAATTTCGCTTCTTACCCTCGTGTGCATGCTTCCGTCTAGATGCTTCCATATCCTCTCTATGTAACACTTTTGGTGTTTTCTTTACGCGTCGTTTGCTCATTCGTCGTTCTATGAATTCAGCCCCTTCAACTTCCGTTGCTTCCTCAACTTGCTTTTCGTCATGAGCACTTCTGCCTACGACATTGTCTTTGCAAGGTCCAACATTATCAACGCTTCTGCCTTCAACACTTGCCTTGAATGGTCCAACATTATCATGACGACCATCAACAGTTTCTTTAATAGAATAAGTGTTATCATCAACAGAAACATCTACTTGTCCTGCTGCATATAGTTTATACTTGTCGTCACCATCATCATTAATATCATGGTGAATAAATAACTCATCACAGTCAAGAACATCGGCTGTGTTCATATTATTACTTTCATGCACTATATGTTTATTTTCATTTTTCATTAGAACATCATGGTCATTAACACCACTATTCGTATTCTTTTCTACAGCAAACTTATTTTCATGGACATCAAAATTCTGCTTTTGTGTATTATCTTCTTCTTTTCTGTGTCACAGTTAGTTTTATCAACCTGGCTACTACTACCAAAATGCAAGATATTACTCCTAAAGGCATTATGGTGTATCTGAGGAAGTATACTAACCATTTTTGGTTTGTTTATCACGCCCAGAGGTCTTCCTCTTCTAGTCTTCTTTGATTGATTGACGTTCTCATTGCCATCTGCACCTTTTGTGTCATCGTTCTTCAAATTTAATCATTTGGTCATTTACACGTGTTGGTTTTCCATCATTGAAAAATTCAATTTATCATGTACACGTGTTGGCCTTCCATAATTTAATTTATTCACTTGATTCTTTACACGTGTTGTGCTTCCATAATTTAATTTATTCATTTGATCATTTACACGTGTTGTGCTTCCATAATTTAATTTATTGACTTCATCATTTACACCTGTTGTGCTTCCATACGGGATCGCAGGTTCAAGTCCCGTTGGGATGGATATTTGTTGATATCTACTTTTCTTGACTTTCGATGATGGTTTTCTACTAATGGGCTTACTGTTGAGATGGTTGTTCGTCAAGTCCATGTCATGCACACTTACATCACCTGGTATTAGTAAATGATTATCAGGATCTTCAATAAATGTTACATATATAGCACAGACAATACTTTGGGTTGCAGAACAGTATATCTTGTTGTACAAAGACCCTTCTTCGATACCAAATAAGAAACCTTTCTCTGATGTGACATCCAATTTCGTCCTATTCTCTAGTGGTATATAAATCATGCTAGTGCATCCAAATGATAAAAAATTTAAGATTAGCTTCTCTATTAAAGAACTTCCTAAATGGTATGTCTTTGGTACCAACTGTCGCTGTGGTAAACCAGTCATCATCGTTGCATATTTAATTTCATAACCCCACCAAAGTTTTGGTAATCCAGCGTGTACAAGCATTGTCCTTTCCATTTCAGTTAGCGTACGATTCATCCTCTCGGCCACATACAACTAATCATGCGATGTTCTTCCAGAAAGAGCATGTTCAATACCTTTTATGCGAATAAATTGTTTAATCTCGGACGATGAATATTCGGTACCTTGATACGTTCGTAGTGTTCAAACATCAAAACCTCTAGCTTTCATCCATGCTTTATATCTTTCAATGTTATTGAGCGTCTGGGACTTGTTTTACATCAAGAAGTTGACAGTTAGACAAGTGAAGCCGTAAATAAAGGTTGGAAAGTACAATTCACTATCAAATCCTGGAACATAATATGGTCCGCATGTATCCGAATAAACAAGTGCACCTGGTGTAGTATTTTTTACCTTCCCTTCTTTGAACTTCTTGTTGAAGTCAAGTGCATGAGATTTTCCTTGAGAACAGCCCATGTAATTAATCTTGTGGTTGTGATCATCCTCTCTTTTTCTATTTTTCCAAGTCTAACTAAGTTCCATAATTCAATTTTAGACAAATGGCCAAGCCTGTAATGCCATTCCAACAATATGTTTGGAAGACCATATGCTTCATCTTCCGACTAACTAGATTCTTCATTTTTCACATCAATAGATTGAAGTTTCTTCACTGCTGAGCATGCTGATACGTCTCTTGTACGGAAACGATTATCATTTCCGTTTTCCCTTCTGTAATGAATTTCTTTCCTTTGTACCCCTCGCACCCACCCTTTTCAAATACAACTTTAACATGGCCCACAGATAAAAGGTTTCGCCCGATTTTTGAAACAAATTTCACAGCTCCAAACTTGTCGTGAGTTCATATTTCCTTAATTATTAGGCTTCGTGAACCTGCCGTCGACACTATACCATCTTCGTTAACGCATTTTGTGAAATTTTTATTGAAATTTGTGTAATGATGACTGGTCCCTGAATCAATTATCCAATTTTGGGATGAATCTTCATGTTAATGAGTCATGAACGGGATGTCATCATGCCTTCTCGAAACATTGGCGTGTTGCCCACCATCGCTTCTAACTTTTGGCTCACCTCGAGCCTTACTCCCACAGTCCACAATTTTGTTCCCATGCTTCCCAAATCAATTGCAATTTCCCTTAAACCTGTAATTTCTTGCACTTGAGTTATGTTTAATGTTTTTCTTGTAATGTGTGTTGTGAATTTTATTTAATGCAGCTGAAGATTGTGAAGATCTTCTTTGTCGTTCTAGTGGAATAGTGGTGTCTCCTATGTCTTCTTTTTCCAATTCTTGTAGCATTGAAAGGTAACCGTTATAGTCTGAATTTTTCATGTTGATTATTCTTACAACAGGGCGGTAAATATCTGGTAATCCCGTTAATAAGTATCCCCACCTATGTGCATCAGCTATTTCAAACGCAGTACCATCCAATGTTTTCATTAAATATGTTCCCCTTCTTTGATATGCAACTAGGCTCTCTGTTGTAGACATTTTGATGTTGATATGTTGCTGGTGTACTTGACTTGATGTATTTTCGTCAGAGGACTGGTATTGTTTTATCAAATCTTTCTAGAGTGTATCCACGTCATCATTTTCGTCTTAACGACCCAGTATTTACATGGTTGCCAGATGAATGCACCTTACTAAACAGCTGCTTGCTAGTATAGCCTCCTTTATATACTTTGGTTCAATTATCTTCTTTTCTTAATCATATGCATCCATTAACTCTACCTTTCTCTATTCTTTTATTTAATCATACAATTTTGTAGTCTTCTTGTCGTACGGAAAAGGATGATGGAGGTCTTTTCTACCATTTTGTTGTAGAAGTTCAACGTCCACATTTGAAAATCCTGACCTAAATCCAACCGTCTTAACCCCTACGACATGGTGCATCTTTTGTGAAATCCTCCGTCATCGTGTTTATACGGCTGTCGTTGTTGCATTTTTTTGGTTTACTAGTGTTGGAATTGGACTCTACTCAGTTGATGGAGCTATTAATACTTTTCATCATGTGAAATGTTTGTGATTGGTGAGAATTCTTAGAATGACTATGAAATACTATACGATGAAAATGAGCTCTTGATTCTCATATCAGAGTGCTCGTGATATGTAAACGGCGAGATAGAAGCAAGGGCACTCTTATATAAGGCTAAACAACACCTAAAGTCATCACAATTTGCATCTTTTTAATTCTGTTGTAATGATGCCCAAATTATTACAAATGACGATTGATTACAAGGTAATGACACGTTACTGTAATAAACCATGAATTACATTGTACTAATCATACATCAATTCTTCTAAATTCGATTATCAACTCATCCTCTTTAAATCTTTTTTCCTGGCCATGTTCACGCTCAAATTAACACGGCACAAGAGTTAAAACAACTTCTTAAAACAACCCTGGTGCGGAAACGTTACGGAAAGTCATGTCTCGAATACGAGAGTCCTCTCCGAATACATCAAATAATGTAGTCTTTACAAACTCATCTAACAACGCTTGTAGTAAGATTCCACCTTCTCCGATCTTTTTATCTGCAAAAGAAGAATACTATCTAGATTCAGCAGTGTTTGATATACAGGTGATCCCAGTGCCCCTTGAATTATTTTAGGCTAAACTGCCCTAACAGTGCACCCTCAACAAAAGTTAATGACTGTCGTAGATGATTTTGTTTTAATTCTTCGTACGCCTTCAGTGATTTTCGATTTAGTTTTTTCAATCGAGCCATCCTTTCCAGTTCTTTTTTCTCTCCAGCGACACACATCAGCCATTCCGCCTTTTCCGAAGTACTCAAATTTGATGGAACATCCCACCTATCCTTTCCGGTCACTGTATGACTAGCATTAGGATTCCTCACTGCGTCTTCGTCACCAACACACCTCACAAATTTCTGCAACCATTTTGGCTACAATATATTTCCAGAGCGATATCCCTTTCATTCATAAGTAGGAAAATCCGTCTGTAATGACGTGGCTAATGAATTCGCATTTTGCACCAGTTTCGGGACATCTTTAAAGTCTACATGAAGAATGCCAACATTTAACTTCTACTCAAAGTAATCCGTAGCAGATGAAATAATTTACGATGTAGATAGCTTCCAATATAGCCCGTCCATTCGATATTCATAATTACGCCGCTTCACATGACTATTTATAAAACTGATTTCATCAGCATCCCAAATTATGTTGCCTCCGATGGACGAAAATTGAGCACTGCCAAACGATTCTTCACGTACAATAATACTGATAAATTTAAGGACGGTGATCACCCTGTTACGTTTGAGGTAGTGAAGTTGCTGTTCATGGTGAGTTTGGTGTCATTTTTGACAGTGACATCACCAGCAAGGGGGGATTACGAGTATTGAAGAGGTTTGGGTTGTCGGAGGTGGTGTCGATGGTACCGACAGTTCTTGGAGAAAAGGGATTGTTTTGGGTGTACATGACGGGAGTTGAGAGATGAGTGGAACCGGGAAGAAAAGTAAATCTCTTCGGTGGACAGAGGAATGGAGATGCGGAGAAATTGGAAGCGAGAAATAAGATTTGGTACACCTGACCTGGTACATGTAAATTTTGATTTTGATTTTAATTGTAAATTCAAAAAACACTTTTAACACATTTAGAAGACCTGTATTGTTTTTATGTGTATTGAATAAATTGTTTCACCGTCCTCTCATCCCAAACATTTTTATTTTCTCTCTCTTCCGTAATCTCAATCTCAACCTCATTCAAAACCATGGGAGAGACGCACAATAAAATTTCAGCGTTTTATCGTCAAACTGCTGCTCGAGCGCAGAATTCTTCTCTCATTGAAAGAAAATATGCTATTATTGGTTTTCAATATTTATCAACAACTACCCTCTCCCCTAACTAGTGGCACAAACTGTTATTATCATCAATATCAGGTATATACTCATGGGATGATTCACACTATTGCAGAGTGGATATAATCAACAAATGCTTTTTGAATTACCATTTCATTCTCGTGGTGCTTTATTCCTGCAGTTTAACTTCGTCATTATCATTGACGTCAGTACCATCGTCCAGACCACCATTATCATCACCACTTTCGACATCACTGTCGTGGACGACGTCGAGAGGATGGGCGTCCGAAAATGCGAAAAATTTGAATAGAGGCTATCACTGCGTAGTATGTAAGCATATACGACTCTACAATACCACTTGTAAATGTATCGATTGAAATTTCGTTCGTGAATTCCTATGTGTTAATGACCATGTGTCGGGTATTTGAAGGCCACAGTGTATTTCCTTGTTTTGTTTCTTAATCATTTCTCTTCATTGCCTCTCTTACTCACTACAAATTACGTTTGGAATGTAGCACGTTGTTTGAAATTCAGAGATTCATTAACAGACTTCATCATACACTTCGATAACTGACTTTCTGCAATTGACAGCAACACTCTAAACCGTCTAACAGTTTCCATCAGAACGGTGACTACTTTCGTACTGTTTTTACATTTGGGTTCAGTCATAGTTTGATTTTTCAGTTTCCTCATCTGTGTTACATCCGTCCCCTTCCCTGATGTTTAATGAATAAACTTCAGCAGTCATAATTTCATCCAACCTTACCAGTGCCATAACCGTAGCCTCGTCCATTGAGTTACCTGTTAATCTTCTAAAAACCGTCATTGACTTACAAGCTGACTCATTGTCGAAGAGGGTATCGACATCATCGACATCTTCCAAACTGATGTGTGTTACTACAGAATTGTAGGATCCATTTGGACAAATATCATTGAACTTCCTTTTCCTCCATGTAGTTGTGTCTCTAGTACCATCAGGCAATGTTGCAAAAAACTTTGAATGAGCCTCCATTTTCTGTTTCTTTTTCACAGTCATGAAACCCAAACTACTATGTTTCCTACTGGATGATACAATGGCATCGTAACCTAGAAGGGAAAAATCGAATCTTTTGCGGCTTTTCCCTCGTGCTGAAAGCTTTTTGACAATTCTTTTCAAACTTCTTTAAAAGAAGGTTACTGCTTATAGCGCATTTGTATAGATATGTCTGAAGTTGCGTTAAAATTTTCTTTTACAAACCAATCCTTGCAATTCCTACAACTTCCTGCCCAATAAAGTTTTTTATTGATTCAGTTGTTGAACTTAAACTAGTTCCCTCCTGTGATTCTACCATTGGACAAATTAGTATATAGGAAGAACTAACACGAAACCTACGATTTTGTAATCTTACTGTGAGAACTGGGGGTGACCTAGTGGATTTGTTGACGTTTTAGTTTCGATGTACACTGTTTACTCGTCATTTACACTAATAACGCTGCCTCGCTAATCACGTACCTGCTTATCTCCCTCGACATCCAAGTTCGGCTCCCTTTTCATATTACCATCCATATCAATCCCCCATGCATCGCAGACCTCCGAACTATACTGATGGGCGTACACATGCATCCCATCTACAAAACTCACTACATACTTGCAATTATAGAGTGCAACAGCAGCTTGTGATAATTCATTGCTCGGGTCTACTTTGGTGGTACCTGGAGAGACCTTCCGAAGGTTCAAACCTCACACCAAAGCAGCATCATTTTATCACAGCAATGGCATCAATATTAATCACTGTTTAATGAGCTTCTAAGTAGGCGAAACTTCATTGAACAGCACTTGATTTCAAACGTAAATCGAAGATATGCGAAAGCACGATTTTAATGTTGTACCATAGTGGGGTTATGATGTCAAATTTAGGAAATTGATTGTATCTCAACCAGACATCTACTTACTTCCAATGCAATCCACCGCTGTTGGAAGAATACTTAGACGTCCTAAATTCAGCATTGCCAGAATGACTACTTTCTAATTTTGTCATTCACGAAATTGAGCAAAAGCTTCATTTTTCCAATATCAGACTTTTCTTTTTCCTGAAAGTTTATCTATCACGCAAATTATGCTCGTTTCTGTGACGTTCACTTCCTAGTCTATACCTTTTTTCTTGCTCTTCCCATTTCATTAAACGGTTTTTCACGTTCTTCTCGTTCTGATTTCAAACGCTCACGCCCAAATGTAACTTTTTTCGTTCAACATCTGCTCGAGCTAAGTCAGCTTCTTTTATCATTTCCCGAAATGATCTTATATCACGTCCACCAGTTTCCCATTGAATCGATTCACGTTTCCTCTTCCTTCCTTCTGCAATTGGAAAACGTAGATCAGATGGATTTTCACTGCTGCCAGCGTCACTTTGACTTTAGCATAACCGCCGCGAGTTTACAGTAGAATTAACTGAACTTTCCTTATTTATTATCAAGACGTCAGGGGTTTGTGGTGCAACTTTTGCTACGGCATCATCATGAGTTTTGATTGTTTTTTAAGTAGATTTCAAAAATTGCTAGGAAATTCCCCTTTGCCACCAGTACATAGGCACCTTTTTCGAACTTTCTGCTTATGAGTCTTTTTCTTGGTTCACTTTGTATACGCATTTGTTTACGCCTACTAGATGACCTACTGCTGGCGCGTTTGTGTATTTCAATCCATTGTGTTTTGCAATTGGGCAATTTTTACCAACTGCTGTCCGCAGTTCCATGCCCAAGGTTTTGGCTTTAATCCTACTTCTTCTTTGAAGGGAGTACGCTTTCATTCCTGTAGAACAAGTGTTTGTAATTTAAGCTAGGACAAAAGCGCACGAGTCACCCGTAATATTTCACTACAGCCACTTTCAACTGTCCCATTCGCCCACGGTGTGTAGGCCGTCGTAAAGTGGTGGTTGACTCGCAGATATTTCCTCGACTCATCTGCTACAAAATTTTTAAAGTGGGAGCCTTGTTCCGACACCCACATGTGTACCACTCCAAATATCGTGAAAGAATTTATCAATCCCCCTATTGTCACTTCCATATCGCAGCTGGCGACTGGTGCAGCAATACTTAACCAGAAAATTCATCCTTCATCAATAGGATGTATCTCTCGACTGAAATGGCGGGTCCCATGAACAAGAAGCCAAAATGAAGGAATTAATTTCGTTTGTCGGCAAGCATTGCCTCTCCCCATGGTCTTGTTGTATGGTGGCCGCCATCCGTGGCCAAGCAGTGGATGCGCGACTGGAATAATGCGATACCATTCCTCTTCATCAAGATTC
>JAULBU010023543.1:0-18452 GCA_032358235.1 Odonthalia washingtoniensis
TTACAAGGGTGAATGTACGCACTGTAAGTGCAAAGGACGTGATTGTGAAGAACATTATGTAGCTGGGGGGTGAACTGATACCCGTATGATTATGTACATAGCAATACGGTTCCATATCAACGTTATAATATCTGAATTGATGTTCAACGTACTAGGGTGATCTTCAATTCAGATAATATGGCGTTCATATAAACAAAACGATGTTCAAATCCCCAAGTTGTGCTAAACCTTTATCATACTGGCGTAAATGGATGAGTAGGTGTAGTAACGTTCAACGTTAATAATTGAACATAGTTGTATTATCAGATGTTCACACATTTAGTGCAATAAGTGAACTGGTTGGCGGCATAACCTTTTTTTCAGATACTACTAGTAGTTTTTGGGAAAATATTATTAGTAGTACTTCGGGTACCAACCTTTTCTTTCCATCACATCGTTAAGATGAGACTATGGTAGTGCCATAGTTTCTGCAAAAAAGGGCGATTGAGAAATAAAAATCGGATGGGCCTCTAAATCCATTCCATCTCTACTTAAAAGTCGGTAGTACTACCATCTGATGGAGTTTATCACCTCCACTTTAATTGAGGCAACATTTATCTTGTTTTAAGTGAAATAAACGGGTTTAAATATACCCCATACTTTCAATGACTCACACCTAAATTGTAACTGCTCAAAATTTATTCATATTTAAACATAATACAATAAACATTAGAGTGTAATTAATTTCTGAAATAAAATGCAAAAATTGTGCTTCATCGACAGTGCGATAGATGAATGCCAGAACTGCACAATGTCTCGAAATTTTTCGAAATTTTTCGTAAAATGAATGTTAACAGTAAAATCTACAAAATTCGCACTGTCGCGCTGCGCTACAGTGGTGGTGGCAATTCATTTCGATCAAAATATCGCAGTACAGTGCATTTTTTTGCGCCGCACTGCGACAATTATTCATTTCCGGAAACATAGACGTAACTTGGAACAGTATACGAAATCTGAAAAAAATTATTATGGTAGCCTTTTAAATTATACGTCACATTATTCTGCACAGAGTTCCATTGCATTATTCGACGAAATTCAGAGCCTTCTAAGATTTGTCCGAAGGAGATCAAATCTAGGGCAGCTTGTAAAACTATAGACACAGTTACAAAAATGGCACACTTTTGCGATTCCAAACGATTCTTCCGACTTAAACAAGATGATTAACTAGTCATAAATCTTGGTATCCTACGTGATCACGATTATCAATGCGTTTATCATGCAGCTGATCTTCATGGAAACAAGTTTTTGTATGCCGTTGGGTCTGTACGTAGCATTATTTACGTTGTCCTGTTCGATTTTAGAACTTGGGATTTGGAGGTATACGTTTCCCGTTTGCAACAAACATTGTGGTCAAAGGTGCAATGAATGTATGGAAATGGACCTGTTGAACCCATTTACCTTTATCGTTACGTGAATTTGGCTTTGCAGTCGAAAGGGATAGCTTGGTTTAGAGAGTACACTTTTTGAGAGAATTTGTACCATCACCGAAATGTAAAAGTTCATCAATGGGGCGTCAAAGTATGGTTAAGATTCTTCCTGCAATTGCAATGTATTGGTATTTCTCCATGGGTGCAGTTGATTTTGCACATCGGTTGATGATGATGACCACATTATCATCTTCCTCCGGTTTATCATCTCAACATAATCTTTCTTTCAAGTTATTTCTGCTCTTCTCGTTAATTCCTAAAGGGTTTGGACACTTTATACCATGTATATATTATTGCAGACAACTATCATCGGAAAATATATGAAGAAAGTTCAGCGTCGCACATGAGATCTTCTGTCGGACAACTACTACTTCGAGAACCATTTCATACATTCCTAGAAAGCGGAAGGGACATTCTTGTAGGAATGTCCAAAGAAACGTTTCAGTCAGTCCTACAGGATATTACTCCTGGTGCAAAAAAATGCGAAGAACGTAGACAGCCACAGAAAAAATCAACTATAAGGCGATGGAATTCTAACTGTCATAGTATGAAATCAAGACGCCTTGACACTAGTACCACACATAATAAGGTACGGCAAGCTCACATAGATGGTGCGTTGTTTTCTCTCAATGTTTTCGAAATGGAGACAAAAATTCAATTGTCGGTCACACAACTCATTAAAAATGTGAAACCCGTGATGTTAGTTATTATATGGAAACAAGATTTTCTTGCTTTCTAATTTATCATTCTGCTGATCATTTGGAATATACGCCTAGAGATTCCCGTATTTATATCTTGAGACAGCCCAAAGGAGATAAATCTTTTAAACGATATGAAACATCTGGTCTCTCTGAAGGTGATTACTCCAATTTTAACACATCTACATTAAACAAATCACCCTGACCATATTTTTAACATACACGTATTCATAAAATCATTTTTCATATACCATGATGGTATATGCAGGTAAGAAAATAAATAAACTGCTGTTTTTATTATTAGTATCCAATAATAGCCGAATAACTGGTGGTGGTACCACAAAAAATTTATTTTATTTAGTTGATGCTGATCGTGTTTCGATTCCCGTCATTTCTGAATAAGGCTATTTACCTTAGCCAAGATTTTTACATGGTTGATGTTTATTTCTTTCAACGAATATCCATTGATAATGATGTCGATCCCCTTCTTTTTAATAAAAAAAGCTGTTTTCCTTCCTCATGTCGGAGATTCTGAGAAGAATACGTTTACCCTTCGCTGTTTAATTCTGTTTCATTTTTCTCCTCTGAGAGAATGCTCAAGTCTGATGATGAAAATGTATACTTCATTTTTGATAATGTATTTTTATTATACTTCCAAACGGTAAATGCTACCTCACGCATATAAATAGTATCTTTTACTCGAAAGTATGGTATGGGAGTTAGGAAAAACATTCCTGTTGTTCAAGATTTTTTAATTTCTGATGTTGTTTGATGTTGTTTTATCGTTTCTTCTGTTACTTTTATGATTGATCCAAAGCTTGTTCTTGCCCTTCATGTTCTTGACGTACTTAAAATGTATCAAAATATTGCTGAAAATGTTGACATGGTTGACATGGTAGACAATGTTGAGGTTGACATTGTTGTTGTTGCTGATGAAGGTGATGTGGATTTTGATGTGTATGTTGACGGTGGTGTTGATCGTGATGTTTATGGTGGTGTTGACGGTGATGTTGACGGTGAAAATTAAGGCTCTAGTTTCAAGCTTTCATTTGCAGAAAAAATTAGTGGTGAGTCTCTAAAGTCAACAGAATTGTTATTTTTATAATATTACCCATGCGATATTTTGCATGTTTCTACTGCACATGGGAGTGGGATAATATTATACATAACATTATTATGTGCCAATAATATTGGTAATATTATAATGGTGGAGGTTCATGTATATATAAACTGCCCATATATGCCCGAATCAGGGCGGTATAGCTAATAAAACTATGACCCGTAGAGGTCCAATGACTGATTTACAACTGAGCCAAGGCTACGAAATTTCTTTTATTTTTAAGAATATTTTAGACATCGTCAAAATCTATAATCACCTTCTAGTAGGCACGAGAATATTTTCTATATATTCAAAACATGTCTGACTATCCATCCTCAGTAATTTAATAGCTATTTTATCATACCATGAACAACCTACGTCACTAACCTATAGTGGCAGTATTATACTAGCCAGTGTGCCCCTAACTTCTCCTAAGACACCCTTCAAGGATTTTCTTCTTCCATCCACAACTTGTGGATGGGAGAAAAGCATTAAAACCACGTGTAAGGAAGATGCATTCCCGTCATGCTTGGCGGAAATTATTTTTCCGCCATCCAGTTGGATGGATTAAAAAAGCAAAACATTATCCACAAATGTTTTAGATAAAACATTAGTGGAAAATGTTTTACTTTTTCAGTCCATCCATGTGAATAGCAATTGATTTTTGTCAGAACCATTACTAATTTTGCTAACACATACAAGCTGCATATCACACACTGTTTTCATCTGTAGGAATGTTTGAGCGGCGTGTCGTGCTCCAGTTGGAATAGATATTGTTGCGTCCACTACTAGCCTCTAGAAATCAAAAAAATCAAAAATTCCTACGCCCTTTCTCAGTAATATAATTTCCTAATTTTCGCTAATTTCTACAGCTGTCCTGGCTTAGATTTTAAATTATCTGGAACTCTTGGCGAAAAGTTCACATACTTTTCGAACATACATTTCCACACACCTCTTCACGTTTCCATCTTTGGACGAATCGTAACAGATCTTTTACTTCACTTGCCAACCACTGCGAACAGCGATCAATATACAAATACATCCCTTGCTATATAATTGGAAGTGATATATCAACAAGTCAACAGTTCAATCTGTCAGTACAACTGCTACTATCCAGAGCGCGCGCGAGCAGTTTATAAAGAACGACACTGACTCCGAACATTTTGTATGTGTACATCTTTCTCTTCTCTTTTCACTTTCGCAATTCATAAAACATTTCCTCCTGTTGTCGCTATCATCATATTTCGTTCTCTAACAATCCGTACTTTTAATGAAACAGCATGATGCGACGGTTTAAGACTTCTTTGGGGAACAAATTGATTATTAAACATCTTCACATTATACGAGGTCTTCTTCTTAGTTTTTGTACGCCAACTTCTACCAACACCCCTACTTCATATTACGTCTTCTATGTCTTATTCCAATGTTTCCGCTACCGCCGAATACTATTCCAAATTTACTAATCCCTTCCTAATTATATATTTCCTGCGTCCATATTATATTAGATGCATCATGTTTCGTTAGTAACAACCTATTTTTCTATTACAGGTAATCGTTCATGTTGTGTGGTATTCGTCTTGGGTAAGTTTCATTTTCAATCTTTTCTTGTTACTTACCTTTCTATTCGTATTACTCACCAAAATATCAGTTTGGTTTTTCCTTTTGATAGATTTAAAAACAATTCCTTTCATCATCATCATGTGCTATACACTTTTCTACCTTCTTCCTCTAATCCGAAATTATGGTATCGTATGATCTGCATATTTCTATTTCTGGCATATTTCTATATGCCATATGTATAAATATGCATACCATACGTATGAGTTTCATCCATATTTATATAACCAGTGGTTATATAAATAGGGGTGACCTTCATCCTTATCTATATATCCATCATGGATACATAAATAAGGATGAACTTCAACCATATTTATATATGATATTTCTGTCTGATTATTAATGCATATTTTATTATATACTATTTATTAAAATATGCAGCTGTATGTGATATAAAAACTAGGACTGTTAGTCCTAGTTTTTATATCATATTCACTGTACTCACATTGTTCCATATTGAACCTGTTCCCAGTTTCCAACATAGTTCTCATCCACATTTATTTCGATTTCCGCAGACTATTGTGCAGTGTAAAATACGTATTTCTACTTTTCTCGGAGATTTTGGTCAAGTTATCATAGACGTTTCTCGGCTTCTTCCAAAAAACACCTCAGTACACATTCGTAAACATGAAGTACTATAATGTACAGGTAACTGTACCATTCATGCAACTACTGTACCAGGAGTTTCGTAATACACGAATCATTCACTGTTCCCCATAAAATTTAGGCGCATTCCGTAGTACGCATACAGATTCCTAGACATTTTGAATTATTTTCGTAATGCTGTACTGCACAATTCTTCATGGTAGGTATGATTTGTATGTTGTTGTACTGCACCAATATTCAAAATTTGAATATATGTTTTATGTTAAACTACAGCGTACTGCAATGAGAGGAACCGTGCAAAGTAGATAACATACAGTGAATTGTCGGTACCGCATTATATACGCCATGTAAACTACACCATCATACAATGTCTGCATATTCTGGCCCATTCTTCATTCAAGTTTCTCGAAACACAGCAGTTTACTTTCTAGTTGATCTCCATCTCTTTCCATACACCACAGTGACATGCCACAATTTTTGATTTAATACATACAATAGTCAATTCCATAGTGAATGTTTCCATTCACCCCTAAACTGCAGTAAATGAAAGGCGACTTCCTCTCCGAAGACACTGGCGTGGGGAAGAGAAAGTAGTTAGCGGGACTACTGGGAACAGGAGAGGTTAGTGTTTTTCTTTTCTGTAGATATGAGTTGTTAGTTTTCCCTACTGGGCCCGGGCTTTGCAGCTTCGTGTCATCATCATGTTTGCTTCTTCATCCAAGGTTTTCTTTGACACAACTTCTCTGCGCCTGCGTTTTCGGTACTAAATGCCTACATTTAAACGGGGAATTTTTTGGGTGAAGTTACCAGGCACTACTTACTTGAAATTTGGGGGATTTTGTAGGTCACATCCACAATTATACAGCGTGTGCCTGGTTACGGACGTTAGTTACATGAGAAATATACGCGTTTTGACAATAAAATGGACGGGGCATTTACCTGGGTTTACACACAGTGTATATAATGTGAATGTGGCATACACAAATAGTAACGGACAGTGGAAAACAAATGAAAAGAACAGTCCGGACCATCTTCCACGTTTTGAAAAACAAACGGATGGCGC
The DNA here is from genome assembly GCA_032358235.1 of Odonthalia washingtoniensis. Lineage (NCBI taxonomy): Eukaryota > Rhodophyta > Florideophyceae > Ceramiales > Rhodomelaceae > Odonthalia > Odonthalia washingtoniensis. Next base: position 6,550 of record JAULBU010023543.1, read on the forward strand.
GTGCAAAAATATCTTCATTTGCTGAAATAATTTATATATGTAACCTAAGCCCGGAACTACACAATTTGTATGAGAAAGTGAATGAATACTTCATAAGAATCTACGAAAAATTTAGTTTACAGTGGATGATACTTTCACAATGTTTTTCATGTATTGAATGTAAAAGTGCATGTAAACTACATCTATTATGCCGTATCTTCAGTGTAGTATATTAATAATGTGATGCTATATGAGATTTGATATACAAAATATGTGCAATATACATTTCAATACCTGTATACCAATTAACGTATACATGCAAAATATTTTTAATAATAATAATATCATGCTATAAAGCAATGAAAAATAGCAAAAGAGGTGCAATAACGATAAAAACAGAACGGTAAAAAATACAATGAAGAGGGAAAAGTGACAGGAAAAGTAAATTATAACAAACAAAATAATGAGAACCACCGAAATCAAACACCATGTAAACCTGCTAATAAACGGAAGTTTAATAACAACTTATAATAAATAAACAATACGTTAGTAAAAGGAATATCAAGCAATATGAAATAGGGATGTTTGTATGAAACACGAACAAAAATATGAAGGACAACAAAACCTTTTGTTACCGTCGAATAAAATACGCATTGCGTTCCATCACTTTGAATAGAAGAGCCCTGCTGATTTTCTAACATATGGAAGAAGTAAATAAATAAATAATATTTATAGAATGTTAATAAATATGTATATTAAACAGTCTAGTATGGGGATATTTTTATAAAATAAGAACCAAAGAAGTAAACTAGAACATACCTTTTGTCGGTGACCACTAAGATACACAATACATTCATAGCATCATGCTACGATAATCTTCTAACGTATGGAAACAGAAAAGAAATAGTAATTATAGAAATATGTTAGTATATATGTATATTAAACTGTCTGGGATGGGGATGTTAGTATAAAATAAGAACCATGAAGAAATATACTACATACCGTTTGTCGGTGTCCACTGAGATACTCATTGCTTGCAAATGTGGAAACCGTCATCTTGCCGCGAGCTTTGCTGAAAGTTGATCGGTTGTAGTTGAATATGGGTGAATGAAGAGGATGTGAATGATGATGAATGTGAGAAACGGATGGATGAAGAACGTTTCATGAAATTGTGTAAAAAGGGCACATAAATTTCTAACTAATTTTTTAAAATTAATAATTTGAATTTTTTGCTAATTTTACACAATACCATGTGGCTTTCTCTGTTATTTAATTTAAAAAGGAAGAAACTGAAAACGGTACCACGTTCCATGATCTTCCGCTCAGTGCAAGATCATGGCACGTTGTTCCTTTTTCATTGAATACAGGTCAGCCGTTACAAGCCCTCAGCTTGAGGGCTTGTAACGGCTGTAATGTATTCAATTGAGACTTTAAAAAATATGTATCTGTCAATGAAAATTCCCACATTAGTATTCAATCAATTATCGATAGTAAGAGCACAGAAAATAAATAAAATTAAGACTTTGAAAATAAATAAGAAAGGAAGCGTAGGGGTAACGGTTAAACAAGAGAGGTCATTATCTAATTGTTCTGTTCTTCATTTTTGTCATTGCTTATGAACGTATTTCCTTTTTTCATAAAATTTTCCCAACCACAATTGTTTGTTTGAATAGAACAGTTCAAAAGAAACCCCTGGCATTATAATGGAAGATACAGGTGGAAATAATCCACGAAAAAAACTGGTAAATAAATCTGAAGACTCTGGAGCATGTTCATTGTCATCAAGTGATCTGTGAGAGGATATGGACAAGACCAAAGCGGGTGTTTTGAACAAGTAGTTTGCTGTATGGGTAAGTACCATAGAGTCCCTTGTTGGAAAGAAGGAGATTAAGGAAGTGATTTCCATTATCCGAGACCGTGACTTCGATTCAAGATTATTTTCATCGCAAGTTATATCCCTTGAAGACTGTGAGAACATAACTGCTGAAATTGTGAGAACGTGTCGGGAAAGAAAGTGAAATAAAAAATGAAATGTCTTGTTGTAGTTGTATGGAAATGTGAACGAACCTATTTTTCTATTTAGTTATTTTCACGTATGTTGTTCGAACAGGTATTTTGTTAGATTATATTGAAGAAATACTATTTGTAACAACTTATTTTTGTTTGATAGCTGCATTTCATTCAATAAAAGTATTATAAACCAATACTGTTGCATCTTTTTGCATACCTACTTAACAGTGCATGTTCTTAATTACATATTGGTAATAACGATAACTATAAAATTAACATGATCAGTTTTTATGTAAATAAGTCGTATACGGTAAGCAACAGATTCGAACTTTTCTGTTTACATTACTTGAATTTGTACATTTGATATGTGTTAAGGCTACATCATATGCATGATGCAGCCTATTGAGATCTTTATTGAAAGGAATCTATTTGAAAATGTATATTTTTCATTTATAAATGTACCGAAATCAGAAACATTTTTTGTCCAAGTGGAGTTTGTTATTTTGCAAAAGATTCGATTTCTAATTTTTCGCTGCAAAAAAAATTAGAAATCGAATTTTTTGCAAAAAACAACTCCATTTGGACAAAAAAATGCATACAGTGTACAAATCGTAATATTTTGTTAAAAATCAACAATTTGAATAGCCGTTACAGTTTGTATAAAGATATGATTGAACTTGTTCATCATAATATGATGAATATTATTAGAAGGTATTTTGAGAAAAGAAAAGTATTTGTCAAAGATATTCCGAAAAGGCATTAATCGTAAATCGAATATAAGATGACAAATCGTAGGCGATGAAGACAACCCGCACAAAGACCGGATAAGGCAGCATTGGATCAATTTTCCCAAAGGCGGACAAGTAATACATTAGATACTTCAGAATCACCGTTGAAAACGGTAAGAGTTGATCGTAATGGAAATCATGATTCGGAAAAATAAATTGAATGACGTACATCCAATTTATCTATCGAAATGCCTGTTTTACGTCGTGGTCAAACGAAAGGTAAGGTCCGTGGGCGTCGTGGAAACAGAAGTGGTGGTATGAGCAGATTAAACAGTACTCGTCCTAGTTATTCTTCATCCAACAGTAATGGGGTGAACAGTTGTAATACTGAGAATATAGATGTCAGTTGTAATACTGAGAACATAGGTGTCAGGACAGTGAGTGATGTCATTCAGAATAGTCCAGGAAACGATCCAGTTATTGAAGAAGTGGCTAGTCCCATCAACGACCTAGATTTTCCAGCGAAAGAAGTGAACATGGAAGAATATTGAAAACTGGAAAAAGATGTTCGCAAATTGACAAGTGAAAATAAAAGAAAATTTATTAACATAAATTAGTTCAAGTTATCGTGCACTGAAAAAACACATTAATTGTTGAAGAAAGATATTTTAATCAAGGCCCTTCAACCTGAAATTATGAAATTCGAAACAAAAAATATCGACTTGAAAGGGACTTTTCAGAGCCGACAAGTGCTAAATGAGGAATTGTTTCGAAAATTTTCTGTGAACAACAACAACCGTGTAAATTATGTGGACAGGATGATCACCTACGATATATTTAGGGGTTGCTCTTGCAGTTTACCAGAGAAAGAAGAAGTGGGGATGTAAGGAAACATGTGAGTTGGAATCAAATATAAATGTAAATGTATGAAAATGGACCAATCGCTCGGAAACTGTGCTGGAAATTGGAATCAAACGTGTTGACGGATCAATGATAGTTCCAACTCCGTTTCATTTTCTTTGCAACTGCAAGGATATATATGTTCCCTCTGTCAACAGCGAGAAAGATATTATCCGCACTTTACTCCAACTAGAACTGTAGTGTGGAGAAAATTTACAAATCTATCCAACTGAAGAGCTGGAAAATGGTGTTGTAAAAGATTTTTCCAAAATTGGCATTTTAGAGTCCCGATTAAGGCAGATCCTATCTGATTTCTGTAGTACGAGGAAACTAGTTGCAAAAGACAGATTTTTTGAAGAACTTGGGTATTTTTCGTTAATTGCGAGGTTTAACTTGAAAGAAGCTGGAGCAAAAAAAATGAAAATGAAAATAGGTGTCGCGAAACGCAAGATATTGAGAAAAATAGAAACGAGGTATTCGACATGGCATGGTGGTGCACTGTCAGATGTGCTGATATGTAGTTACATGAAGATGGTACTGCAGCAGAACTTGATGAAGGAATTTACGAAGACTAAGAAGAGAAGTTGAATTTGTTTCATAACAAAATTGGTTCTGCAATTTTGGATGATTTCATCGGATATGTACCGAACGAAGAAGAATGGAATATTTTTTAGGGGCTATCGTGAGTATTTCTCGCGTAGATGCATAGATTTATAGTTGCGTCACATTATTAACTGTGTAAAGATAGCGCGGTGGGCATTGCTTTATGCGAGAATCCATTTTATCATCTCTTCCCCGTTACGAAGAGGTCAGTTGTACATGGTCATCAATGGCAATAACATCATCAGTACCTGCACCATCCTTGAAGATTAACTTTTCTCCATCCCTCTGTCAATGTGATCCTTGTGAGTCGACAGAAAGGAAGCCAACCAAAGTATATCCATGGTCTATGAGGAACGTCTTGTTTCAACAGACATGTTAAGAAATATTACATATACGGGATATCCAATTAAAGAATGCGACTTCAAAGTTGTTCCTGTCTTATCTGTATATATTTGTAACATTCCAACAAAATACTTCGGCATTGTAACTCTACTTTGATTCCATTTAATTGAAGAAGACTCACTACACATAATCTGTGTTGTTGTAGGCATGTACAGGCTGTGAAAAATTTGGAATGCGGCGGATGGGAAACGCATTCACGGTCTATTTAGTTGTAACATGGACCTAATTTCACATTATTCTCATTTACCACACTCGTTTGTGTACTCAAGACCTCAATGATGTTTTTCTTGTAGAAAAGGCCTTTCTAGCATCGCATGGGAGTAGTGCTGTATAAAACCTCAACTTTTTGGAAACCACGATCCATTAGACTCTGATTGCCTATTTTGTCGACAAGTTATATACATTCCTTCAAACTGCTTATTTCTTTAGGAACAATGTCTGCATTGAACGTTTCTTTTCGAAGCAACTGGATAACCTTGCCAACAGCAGAAGAACATATGTCATCTGAAAGTGCAAACAATTGGTTTGCGACAGCTGACACATCGCTCATTTTTTCTGCTGGTATAGATCTGTCTATTATATCAAGGCTGAATATTGTATATGATACGTCATTTACTTCTCTGGTGTCGGTGGGTGACCCATGGATCGCAACGGATAGAACACCTTCCCCCGACCTGTACAACCAATTGTTACTGTTCCTACTTGTTGTAATCGGTGTTTTTTCTTGTACTTGCATGCTATTGAATGCCGTTTGAAATTAGTCAACATGTTTGTGGAATATACGCAATACCTATTATTGCATACAAATTGTTTCGTAACCATTGTTGTTGGATGTCATTTGATTTTTGAAACGATGTCGGAAATAACGTACGGTGGGGACCACCATTCTGTGTCATGGGAAATATTGGTACTGTAGTAGCAAATAATTAAATCGATTATTTCTAAATTATTAAATGTATTGAATAGATATAATAAATGAAATGGATTCAAAGCATTTAATCCAAAATTTTAAAATTTTAACAAGTCGTTAGATTTTTCAAATTTTCAAATTTTTGAAAATCTGAACAAATAGGGACGATATGGTTGTTGCAGTCATAAAGAACTACTTCGAATTTTATACCATAAGACTGTTATGACATACCCTGACAGTGCGCCGGACGGACTCTGCACATAATTTTCGAAATAGATGGTACGAAAGTAAACCCATTGTGGTATGCTTTGTAATTTCTATGTCTCATGAGTCAACAGTCTCTGGATCATGTCAGATTTCCTGTTTTTGGAAATTTGATCCATGAGGAGCACGAATTGCACGGCACTGCCTATAAAAAGGTTGTCGACGGTAGATTCCTTTCGCGTGAACTATTTAAGAAATTCCAGAAGTTGAAATAGTGTAGTTTTTGTGCACGTCTTTGAACAAAAGACGTTCTATTTTCTTTCTATGTTAACAGGAGAACATTATTTCACTGCACCATTCTGTGAAGGTTTCATAAATTTTCTATCTTTTCGCCCACCACGTCATGGTCATCAGGTGGAACGAACGAATTAATTATGTTGTCGAACATTTCATCAAGAGTATCGTCTTCCTCTTTTTTACATTTTTTAACATGTTCTTGTATATGATCACCACATTGGTTCGTTCAATAAACTAATGTGGCGATGATGCATAGACTAGTAGTCTGGGTCCATTTGTGAGAAGTTATCACCCATGGACCCCGAATACTCGTCGTTGTGGATACTGTCACCAAATCATGCTGTACAGCTCTAATACTATTAAAACTATACGGAAAGATCTGGATTTAAGTATTAAAACTATAGAAAAAGAGGAATATGTCGGTATCCACAACTAGGAAGCTACCTCGAAAGACAAATCCGAACTCAGCATTATTATGTGGTAAATATTCATGATGAATCCAAGTCCGCACACGTCGTCCGCAATAACCCCCACCACATGTACACCGACAATTAAAACAATACTGGAAGATATGGTCTCGGTATCCACAACTCGGAAGCCACCGAAGAGGACAAATCCAAACTCGGCATCACCATGTTGTAAATAGGCATGATGAAGTCAAGTACGCACTCGTTTTCAGCTATAACCCCCGCCACATGGACCTCGACTATTAAAACAATACTGGAATATATGGACTCGATATTCACCACACGGAAGCCACCGCAGAGGACAAATCCGAACTCAGCTTCACCATGTGGTAAATAGGCACGATGAAGTCAAGTCCGCACTCGCCGTCTGCGAATTCCCCGCCTCAAGGACCCCGACACCATATTCCCCAGCACATTTTTAATGAGGGAAAAAGGAAAGTATTTAGCCTACGTGTATTCCCCACTGGAACACATATGCAATGTACAACAGAAAGGAAACTGGCTCAACATGGGACCAGAAATTCACGAGGACATCTACCCACACATCTGGACACCAAAACTACCCACGGACTACACGTGGGAGTAATTTAGAGTAGACACGTGTCTGTAAGTCGTGTCGGTCGGACAAGAAAGACTGACATATCCAATCCAAAGATTGACGTTTGCTTAGTATAAATAAATAAACCAAAACCCAACCTGATAACAGGAAAGGTAGAGCAATTCATAAAACTACTAGATTTTTCAGAATACCGATCTACCAGCGAGATTGGACGCTTTCAATGCAACAGTACGAGAACGGCTTCACGCATGAATTCGAGGTATCATCAGCAACGGCTACATTACCTCTAGCGATATAGAGTCAGTAGGCAGACCGTTGCGTGCTGGAAGGTCCTCGTAAGCTATAATTCGAATTTTCTTTAAGCTCGAGACTAAAACTCGAGGCACACGAACGTGACGACTATCGAAAGTGCACAGAACCAGAAAGTATGATAGGAACAGATGAAGAGACGCTAGGTATGGCAAGGACTGCAGCACCTCTGGTCGCGCCTCTAATTCACCCAGAATTATAGTTACTAGTTTCATACTACATCCGTCGTTTCATCATAAACAGGAATGCCTACAAAATAACTTGAAAAAAGAGAGACCAAAAAGAAGTAAAAACGTCGCGCCCGGTTTCACTAACGTTCTCCATACAACATCACTTACTGGAGGATCTAGTGTTTTTAGGCCAATTGCGTGAGGACGTAGATAAAGCGGGATATATAACTAATGAAATAGTGTGGATCTGGCTAGATAAGCATGCAAAAACCAAGGAATAAACGTGGGCATGGAGCGCATTATATATATTGGTAACTAGGTCCATCCGAATGAACCTAACCGAAAAAGGCGCAGAACAACGTGTCGTTATGTTATTTTCGGATTACGTAACACTTCTATGATCGAACGGATTATCATTTGTAATCGATGACAATCCGAAAGTAGCGGCCGGACATTTGGTAAGTGTATTGAAGCCCGCGGTACTACAGAAGAGGGTAAAACAAGATCTGGCGTTTGCTCATTCCGAACTAAAAAATAATTGGAAAGGATTCCTAAAACATTTAACCTCACGCGCGCGCCATTGTGCATAATTTGAAGATGATCCTACTGTACAAGTAGGAACCCTCAATGGTAGCTGTCATAGTAATCATCATCAGTTCAAGAATAAGGACAGAGATAAGAAGGGAAACTACTCAGGCGCGAGTGATAAGAACAGTTACGACACTGTAGGAAACAAGAAGCCACTGGCCGATTGTTGGAACCCCCGGAGTATGGGTAAATATTACTTAAAAGACTGTCAGAACACCTCGCCCGAAAGGAGAAGCAAACTCTATAAGCAAAAAGCGGATGAGCGCAAAAAGAATGGCGAACAGAGAACGACACGTGGATTAAAACATCAAACGTCAGCAACTCGAGGTGGTCTGTAGTCCAGCAAGGCAGAAAAAAGCAGAACACTTGTGGCGAAAAGTCAGACTCCTGAAGGTAGGTTACAAGCGAAGTTTGGTATGGTGGTTCAACGAGTCTCACTGCCGGAAATAGGCTCCAATGACAATGTGCTGTATGCGTCACTGATTAAAGAACTAGATGAAGCAGGCACTTTTGTAGCCATACATAACCTAAAACAGCCCCTAACAGTATCCATGGCCGTCCAGGGTGAAGGTATGAACCTGCAGGTTAAGCGCCAAGCAAAGCTCACGGTGTATCTCAAGCTATCGGTGGGACCGCTTAGATTGCAAAATGTTTTGTGGCTCATCTCAGAGAATGAGATGGATGAAGTCCTACTAGGTCGACCTTTAATGAAATCCTTAGGATTTGGTGCCATCCCACATTTAGAAGCGTTTAGAGATGATTTCCAAAACATAGATTGTTCATCGGTCGCCCCTCCGGATGAAATAGGTGGGTGGCTATCCCAGCGGATCTCCCATAGAGGAGTGGAGAATGTAGTACCTCGCCAGAGGCGGGTACTGGGGAATCTCCCACACTAATTCTGCTGTTTTCCCTCCTTTTATCCTCTCCTTTTGCCCTCCTTTTTCTCTCTTTTGACACGTGTCTTTCCCGTTTTCTCCTTCATCACGTGTCGTGCTTACACACCTGAGGACTTCTGTCCACGAGTATGTAAGCACCACCAGTTTTTACATAATAAATATCGTCTCGTCGTCTCCAACTGGGTGCCGACATGAACGGGCATCGTTTTTCTGGGAAACAACCAGGGGCTCGACTCCGCGCCAAAACTCCAGAACATGATTACCTTTCCCTTCTGGTAACAAGCAACGATGCCAACACACGGGCTTGGGAGCCGACGATCAGCAGTGCTCCCCCACGCGTGCGTCCTCCTAAAGGTGCCGATGGAAGTGTGCAGCACACGATCATCTGCTTCCTATCCCTCGTCCATACGTCGGTGTTACAGTCCACCGACGTGTCGAGTTGGGTTTGTTTTTCGCTTTGCCACCACCGCCTGTTATATCAGGTACCCCGCTAACGAGCTAATCGGTGGGGTACTACACTGGTCTCCTAGTCTAGTACAGGCACCTACAACCACAATAACAACAACTAATACAATAAATCTTTATTTATAATGCATGCCTCCTGCGGTGCTCAACTGCTACATCCAACCTCACTTCCCACGGGAAACTTCCACTCGCCCCACTTACCCCGCTCATTATACGTTGACGGAGGGGCACCAACCGTGTCGCTGCTCTGGCTTTCGGAGCCGGCCATTTTCTCGCACAGTTGATGAGTCCATCTGACTAATAGCCAAAGCGCCAACCGTTCGAACAGGGATATTAGTCCCACTGTCAACCCTCTCCTGATGTCCGACTTGGCAAGCCACGTCAATTGTCGGATGCAGATTTTCGCCGCTGGGATCAGTTTTCAAACAACGTTGGAAAAAAATGTACACTGCAGGACAAAGATATTGTAAGAACAAAAAACAAACAAAAATGCATATTGACCAATCCATGAAACGATCCCCTAGATCGTGGCTTGGCGTTTCTGCATATCGCGGTTTGAAAATGAAAAAGAATTCGTAAACCGAGCATGCGACGAACATCGTGTTGGTCGTTTCACGCAGCGCAATGTAATCGCAACATCCATCATACTGGACGTTATATCACAAAAAAAGTGCATTGGCCAATCCCTTAAACGATCCCCTGGATCGTGGCTTGGCGTTCCTGCATATCGTGGTTTGAAAACGAAAAAGAATTAGTAAACCGCGCATGCGACGAACACCGTGTTCGTCGTTTCACGCAGCGCAACTTTATCGTAACGTCCATCATACATCATAACGTTATTGTCAGCAGACTTCGCAGACGTCGGCATTATTCATTCACATCACGGACGTAGGCATTAATCATTCACAATTCGTCTCGACTCTCTCCTGCGTCTGCCGTCAGCCACTTCTCCCTTGCCGGCCGCCGACGTCATTGAGGTCGGCTTTAATATGTCACTTATAAGCTGGAGCCGTCACTTCCGTGCTGTCAGCCGAAGTCGCAGACGTCGGCCATAATTCTTTCCCAATTTGGGGCTGTCCATTTACCCCGCCGTCAGCCCACATCAGCGTACGTCAGCAACAATCGGTTCCGATCTGTGAGCGCGGCAGCGGCACTGCCGTGCACCCAACCTCTCACCCACGCCATTACGCCTCCCACGGGCCGTGCCGCAATTTTATTGGAGAGAGGGATTTTGCTACTTTCACACGTGTCATATCGGCCGCGGCGCTGCCACGCCCGCAACCTCTATCCGACTCCAAAACGCCTCCCACGGCCCGTGCTGCCATTTTATTGGCGGAGAGCAATTTTGCTACCTTCAGACATGCCGTGCCCGCTTCTGCGCGCCAATCTATACCCACCCTCTACAATGCCATCTTTTCCCTTCCTCGGCGCTCCTCTCAACCCCACTCTACCATACCATCCTTTTATTCCCGTCCTTCTCTCACCGGCCACCTGCCATCCTCAATACCATACCAACCACCGACCGCGGCGCACCCCGCCGCCTCCATCCTAACTATAATCGGCCTTCCTTCGGCCTTTTCCCTCTGCCGCCTCCACCCCAACTATATTTGGCTTTCGGACTTCCCCTGGCCGCTACTCTCCAATGGCGTCTTCAGGCTCCCCCGGTCTCTCCCCCCGCCGACTTCACAGACTTCGGAATTAACAATTTCTGAGTCGGGCCGGCTTCCATCCCGCTGTCAGCTGACGTCAAAGACGTCGGCATTGATCATTTTTGGGGCCACCTCAATCCTAATGACGTGACGTCGGTGTTGCATTGGTGTCGATGTGACGTCGATGTGACGACGATGTGACGACGATAAAACAACGGGACGACGATGGGGCAAGGACGTGAAGGTGACGTGCCGATGACGTGCTGAAGATGTGACGACGATGTAACGACGACACAACAATGGGACAACAATGAGACAACAATGAGACAACAATGAGACAAGGATGTGAAGGTGACGTGACGATGACGTGCCCTCGATGTGACGTTAATGTGACGACGACACCACGATGGGACAACAATGTGACAACAACTAGGCAAGGACGTGTAGGTGATCTGACAATGACGTGCCGTCTATGTGAAGTCTATGTGACGACGACACAACGATGGGACAACGATGGGTCAAGGATTGGGCAAGGACGTGAAGGTGACGTGACGATGATGTGCCGTCGATGTGACGTCGATGTTACGACGACACAGCGATGGGACAACGACGGGGCAATGACCGGGCAATGAGGTGAAGACGAAGACGACGGCAATATGACGATAATGTGACTACAATGCGACGGGGACGTGACTACAACGGCGATGGGAACGACGACACGGATTGTGACAACGACTATGGCGATGGTGACACACTCCAATGCGACA
>JAULBU010023554.1:0-18446 GCA_032358235.1 Odonthalia washingtoniensis
ATGCATGTGCCTCGGTTAGTCTGAGTATGTCACATTCTTCCACCATCCTGGAAAGGAAGTCGAATACCATTATTGTATCATCTCCAGAAAATCGGTTCTCCTTCATTGTTAATTACAGGTTTTTGAGAAGTCTGCGTAAGCTCACCAGTAGATGCATTGTCTCGGTCTCCGCTTGTTATGGACAAAAGATAATATCGGTACGACATCAATCGGTCGAAGGCTGGGTTTGGTGGTGTAAACGAGGTCAGTCCTCGGTTCTTAGGGCCCTTCTCACGTTCAAAGAACTTTATTTTCATGCAATGAAGTTTAATTCATCGCCGCAGTTTTCGAGACATGTACCATACCATGTTGTCCATGATGTGTTTCATCGTTTAAATCAACTTTCTTTTGTTTCTGTGTACAATGGAGTGCAGTTAAAAACATTTTACGAATTGATCCCTCATTAATTTAGGGGTGGAAGTATCAGCAGATCCTGATGTTGGTGGCTGCTCCGCCTTGTTGAAATAACTGAACTATGACATCCACGTTTCCTTATATTTTTGCCTGGAACGTTACCTGGATCTTTCATGATGTTGAGATGGTTGCATTTTGTAAATAACTCGGAAATGGTTCCATGTAATATAGAACTCTGAAGTGGTGTCATGTATTTGTCGCAGAACAAACAGTTTGCACCATTCCGGCATTTAAATAAAGTTGTAGGCTTATTTTTAATTTTGGTACATTACTTGCACTTGAGCTATCAATGGAAACTTCATACGGTTTTGTTATGAACAGATCAAAATTTCCATACCACGACGGAAATTGTTATATTCTTTACCAATTGCAACACTGAGTATGGCATTCCGCTGCTTCGTTAATTTAGAGAACACGATCAACGTAATTGAGAAAGACGCGGTGTCCTTTAGTGATTCAGGCTTACAATTCCTCACGAATTTTGAAATTCTTTCAATGGTGCAGTGTTACAAAATCCTCTGGAATACTTTTAGTGTCAGCAAAGAGTTAAAGAAATTAATGCATCTCTCCAACTTCTGTACATGTTCTTTCTTCGAACATGGGCGTGCCGGTATATTTACACCAACGGTACTATCCAGGATTTTGTTTGAGATTTAGGAGACAATTCATCCAGATTTCGCAACTAGCGGTTGAACCGCTTTATAATGCTCTTCCTAAAGTATTCATGCTTCTGATTTTATCTGTTTTCTATATCAAGAATAAGTCGATGAATAGAGACATGGTCTGCAGTGGTCTTCATTTTCTGCATGCATAAATCCATAGATTTGTCACCGTTTCCGTCATCATTTATTGAGGGTTCATTACCAAGAAACTTACATGCACTTGTAGGTGGAAGCTGAACTTATTTGATGGCTGTCGAAACTACAATGTAAAATTTATAATTTTTCGGTTGCAATTTTTCTTTCTGCACGCGCGAATTATATCTTCGTTTACCATGCATAGAAGTGTATGATTCATGTTTCAATTCAATTATCTTCAATCCATTGCTATTATTTTCTGTCTTTCCGATTGTATCTCTATATCCGTCATCATCTCCATCCCTGGTATCGGCATCATCACCACCATAATCACCATCACCATTGTAGTTGTCTTGTCACCAACTTTTTCTTATTGCTATCCAAATCATGATGATCATCGTCCTCGCCAACAGCATTATATTGGTTACATTATTTCATTGTTTTCCACATGATCTCGGAGCGGATAAATTTATTATTTCGAGCTAATCTTATTCAATATGTTGACCCTCACACTGATTTCCAATTAAGCATGGGATCAGTACTGATGCGATTTTATTATTACTTGCATTTACAGGCACGCTGATGTTCTTGTTTCAACTACTAGTGTCACTACTTTTCCGGTAGTTAATGTGAATTTTACAGGTCTATTTACGTATCAAATCACGTAATTGACAGCTACCAGTATGTTTTAAAGTACGTTAAACAGCAACTATTTATGTTTGAAAGCTTCACCACAGTTGACAGAACACATGAATAGTGATCAACACAACTACATTCCACGATATCGTCATCATTTCGTCGTCAATCTCCTATATTAAATCTATCAAATTATGTTATTATAATCATGCCGCGTGCAAAAATTGGTATATCAAAGCATGCATCATTGTACAAAGTAATGGTAGGTTTTCGGAAATTATGAAGGATATATTAGTTCTTTGGGATGTTGGTTCCGGTCGTGTGTGGTGGAATGCTGACGTTCTTGACGTTATGGTGTCTTCAGTTACGCCGTCAGCCACGGAAGGAGTTTTTGGCAACTGGATATATTAGCTATGGTAAACGTTGTTCTCATCCAGTAGCATATACTAAAGTGGAATTTATACAAATGATATAGGACGTAAAGATTTTATTAGACAAGTGGTCATTTTCTGACTCTACACCGATAACTACATCTTGCAGATTACAAGAAGGCGTTTTACAACATTCCCTTCATTCTACTTCGAAACAGTACGAAAAATGTTTAAGTTTCATATCTGATTTCCACGCCAAGGATGACAAGCAACAACAGCACGTCAATCATACTCAAGAAGAATCACCACGCCAGTCACCATCACAAGACATATATTCTACGGTAAACTATGATCCACAACAACGCTATACTGTCTGTAGAACATGTTGCAAAACAACGAGTTTGTATCCAATCCTATGTTAGACACCACCATCCTTTATCGAATCTTAAATCCCGCCACTGCATCCTTCCAGCAATCATCATAATCCTCTCATTTACAAAATTTTGTAATTGAAAACGTTCGATCTGTGTCGAAATGGGCTTCTGATCTTTACTTTACTTAAGTAAAACCCACTCTATTACCTATCAGACACTCCATCTACTCTGACAGAATCGGTGTACTTACTGTCAAGATTACATGATACTGACACGTGTATAATCTACTCCACCCCTAGCTTCCGCGACACTATGCAGTATACCACGCGTACATCATGGTATGCTTCTTTATCTTCCGCGGCAAAAGATCGTCCGGTCTGGATCCACTTTTTGCATTCTTATTTTACTATAAGAATACGACCAGCACTATTCTCTCTCTTTACTCTGTCTTCTCCGCTTACTTCTATAACGATATTAAACGCTCAGTTTATGTTGCTACCAACGGTGTGCAGTTGCTCGGTCAACTAAGTCACAAACGTCGGTGCAGTCACAAACGTCGCGCTCCAACGTTATCTGATATACTGCAATAGGCAGATACATATAACGTTGACCTTTCTACGCTTTGCTATTTTTCTCAGCCCTGTTCATTCATCCAGACAGACAATAACTCGCTCACTCGCTCTGCTCTATTCGAGCATTATACTCACCGCACTTTAACACTCCCTTTGTCTCATTTACTAGCATTCTCATTTCCCCCGACACTCCATTTCTACCTCCACTTCGATATCTGCGTATTACTACTCCACGACAGGTTCACATCAATCTACATACCACATTTATAATCCATATCAACAATTACATTACACGTGTGAACTCAGTCCCACTTTTATAAATTCATATCTGCGAACTAGACTACACGTGTGAAGACATATTACATGTGCGCGACGCAGACTACTGTACTAACCACAAGGTTGATTGTACACCCTTGAGCTACAGTAAGGTTCGGTTTGGTGTATAGTACGACAATCTGACCTTCTCACCAAATTAGTTGCACCAATTCGTACATGTAACGCGTGGAAAACTGGAAGAGAAGGTTATATAAATTGTGCTGTGTCCACGACGGCTAGATGTTCACTACAATCTTTCAGCGGCATTGCAATCAGATGGCCGGATTAATTGTTTTAGCAGCGTGGGTGTTGTGCACGTGGGGGCACTCGCCGCCGAAGGTGCCGAAAATGTGATGCAATATAGTGAAGAACGGTAGGAAACTCTTACAGTATCGTTTATTAAATAACATGGAGTTTACGACTGTCAAATTTTGACAGTCGTAAACTCCATGTTGATTGAATTGACACTAGTGAACTCCACGGTGAGACGTAGGTAGTTGTTAAATTATTTAATATGACAACAACAATTTGTTGAGAAATTAAATATAAGAAAGACCGTCTTTTGCCATATACTTTCATTAGCTCTGTGAACACTATGTTCAACACTGATTGAGTATCCAATGTGTCCCTTAATCCTGATTTAGATAACGTATTACACCCTTCAAATGGAACAATTAAATCACAAATATTGTTTCCAATTTCGACACGGTCTGTATATACCTCGAATTCAGGGACGGAAGAGACAAAGAAATAATTAGAATGAGGGAAATGAAAGAGAAGAATAGTTTCTATATTCGCATGCCTGGTTCTGGTACAAAATTCGAAAGTTGTAATGAAACTTAGGACTATTTTCTCCTGATAGAAGAATAATCAAGGAGCAATTACCAATAATTTCTTCTTCGCATTAATTTTCTGGCAAATCGATTAATAATGAAACAGACAATAGGCCCCAGAAAGAAGGCATTATGTATATATCAATGTTTTATCGAATTAACCGTGACTTAGACGTCGCCCAGGGTCGCTTACTATCTACTTGCAGAAAAGGCGTGCAACAGCTTAATAATGCTGTCCATGATCTTTTATCCGAGAAAAGTGACACGTCATCGAAAGATATTGCTCAGGATAAAAGTGAGATCTCTTCATCGCTAAAATTGACACGGCACCCCCCTCAGAATTAGCCGATATGTACATCAGATGGTGTACATATCAATTGAATTATACTGGGAGCTGTATAATTATACCTGCCGGCCGTCCTGTCTTTTGGACCTCATGAGGTATATCATATGAATATATGTTTACAAGTTCGAACTATCTTTTCCTAACTATCCTAGTTGATACAAATAAAAAATAACACCTGTCCCTTGTGCATTCGACGACAGCGTTCGTTGATTATTTTTAACTTTGAAACGACACATTTATTGATATATTCATGAATATACATATACATACTTCAACATTTTACATATTTTTAGGTATACCTATGTATTGCATTGTAAGTAAATAAAATGAACTTACTGCTCCGTTAAGAAATATGCATAAAAAGCAAGTTCATTTACATGCCCAGTTGCATTAACCTTCTTCTAAATTTTCATTTTTTGACACTGCATTCTGCACTAACATTATAACTACACATACATAAAAGTAAAGCAGCCAAATATTTAAAGAATTGGAAACATTTAGATATGGACATGGGCATGTTCATAATATTGCCATTTTTTCTTTCTTTTTTAACACTGAACTCCACAACAAAAATATACTAACACAGACATAAAAGCATCCAAGTTATATTTTTATTAATTTAAAAGAAAACAGCATTCCTACTGCCAGCAACGGAGTAAAAGAGTACAGTATCTTTTCTATCACTCCATACAGTATGAAAACAGACATGTGCAACGTTAAATTTTCAAAAATAATAAATTAATATATACATTCCAAAATTTTGAAACAAGTTTGATAATTCATGAAAATGCGCTTGTCCATTTCAGAAAACGTTTTTCACGTGTTCACACTGAGTAAAAAGTTATAGTTCCAGTTGGTTCAAAATCATTTCAATTTCTCCACTACTAGTACTACTAATAATTGACAGCGTCACTAGAGCTCTCAACAGCGAAAGTCCTACTAGAAGTTGAGGGAAGCGGATTATCCATCTATTTAGTTCCGCTGTTGAGAGCTCTAGTGACGCTGTCAATTATAAATATTTAGTTTTGCCAGAGAAATAACAGAGACATCACTGGTCCCTTATCTCCTTCTTTGACCACTACCTAAACATGGCCCTCTATCACCATGGATTATGACGATGTGTGTTTGAACACTATTTTCGGACTTGATCATTTCTCTACACTACTGATAAGTACACGTGCTATTTACAATATTATGATTCAATAGAGTTAGATTATTGAATAAATGAGACAACGGTCACCTATTGCACGCACAGAAAAACTTTCTTCGGCGTTTCTTAATGTTTTCCAGATTTCCCAAAAACAGTTTCTTCAAATCTATAATTACAGGAAATTCATTTCTAACGTTCAACATATCCATTAGAGCACCAAAACAAATTTCATTATTTGAACTGGCGAACAATTGAGGCCCAGACTGGAAGAGTTTGAACGGGGTAGCGAGAAGTCGTGGATGATGATGTTTTCAAAATCTATACGAACAAGTGATTTACGTCGCCGACAATCATCTACCTGGGAATGATGACAGATAAAAAAGTATTAGATCATACAAAGTCTTGGTCAATCACAAATTTCGATAAAAAAGCTCAAGTGCGGCGTGGGAGAATCGAACTCCCGTTTCCACGGCCACAACGTGGGGTCCTAGCCACTAGACGAACGCCGCCGTTCGTTGCGCACTGCACGAATCTTTTCGATTCTAATTGATAATTTCAGGACATTGTGTACCATATTCAAATGTGAATCCATTATTCTGCAGTGATCAGAATCTTCTCAAAAATTCTGACAGACAGACAAATCAAGGACTTCAATTTGGATTAGTTATTTGTAACGTACATCTTCTTTGAACTATTCATTGACATATTTCAGGGAGTGATAATACCCATCACATCAACATCATAGATGATATGTCAGCATCATCCGAGTCAAAGAAAATTTCCATTCACCGTCGCCAAGCAAGGAGATAAGTTGAAATGTGGGTCCTTGTCAAATCGACAAACTAAGGGTGGAAACAATTTTGTTTATAAGTATGCAAAAAATGAACAAATCAGCGATTGTCACGTTCGCATTAGCAAGAATTTCTCTGATGGGTATAGTTGGGAGATGTCAAGGGATCACTCCAGATAGTGCTTGATCGTCCATTTTAAGTGAAATTGCGGTTTGGTGTTGTATTTTTGGCTGGGCGATGCGACAATTCATCACCGGTGATGTCTACGATGATTTACTGGAATGTCATCCCACAAGTGATACTAGTTTGTAGAAGAGGCACGAGTCACGATTAATTTGGGACTCGTGGAAGCTTTTTTGATGGCGTGTGTTGTCAGGCTGCCCAAAAACATGAAGAGAAAACTAATGGTCCCGTATGGGTCGAGGTTTAACTTACCGTACCGACCAGGATGTTTGAAAATGGTTTAGCATTGCGCTTACTGGATAATGAATATGGGTTGGTTCGAGTCTCTCTGCTCCTGGGTGATAGCCGAGAAGATGTATCATGTCTAGATTGGGGAATGTTTTTGAGCGAGGAGTGTGTAAATTATTCGATTGTTTTCTTTGTCTCGGCACGTGAGCGGACGTGTTATTGGCGTGGTAGGAGAATTCTTGGAGCATGTTGTCTCCTAGAATAGCTATCCTATAAAGACAGTAGAGTTTTAGGGAAAGGGCCCTAGTGGCCTATTGTACGCCGTGGTCTTAATTCCATGTGATGGAATTTATTGTATCTAGTTTTTTATTGCTCACGGCAACGAATTAGCAACTTGCTGCCATGTGAAAGTCTCCATTTCATAGAATAGGGGTATTACGGACCTGTAACGGGTGAAGGGGATGGTTTTTATTTTTATTTTGTTTTATTGGTATATAAGTCGGGAAAAATTTGGATCGTGATATTGAACACATGTAACACAAGTCCTGTTAGAACAGATTATGTGTCCAGACGGTACATTAGGAAGTCTTCATGACGAATGTTTAATGTTCATTCGTTTATTTTTACGTTTGTCGAAAATGGCAACGTGTTCTGGATCAATTCCTCGTAGCCTTCGACACCTCAGGTGTCGAGCGGTATCGAGTCACGGATTAAAATGTTTTTAGGTGAGAAGTGGGATTAGTTCCAATTTTTGCGAAGCGTATTCATGCGGTTCTTCATCGTGGTGGAGTTTTACGATGAGTGCTATGTTATATCGTTAGTCCCACTCACGTAGTCTACAGTGCGAGTCGCACTGTAGACTAAAACCTTGTACTTGAATGTGTCGTCTCTCTCATGATTAGACCAATAGAGTTCCGAAATATGGGAATTAGTCAAGTTGTACAGAGCTGTGCAATAGATGGTGATATGGATACATTATATGAGTCTGTTTTTCTGGGGTCTTTAATGAAAATCCGGGTGAAATGGTGTATGCCATGTTGAGCGGGTATTTTGGTCAGAGTATGACCTATTAATGAGAATGAGTTTGCACTATTAAGCGTATGAGAATATAGGAGGTGCATGTCGACTATCATCCAAAGGATGGTCAAGATGAATTCAATAGCGTGACTAGGTCGCATGTTGGAATCTCGTACGGAAAGCGGTTACTCGCGTCTATTTGAATATGAATGGTAGCATTGCTTTTTATACCAGTGCTTTGTGGGCAGAATGTGTCGATTATGATTCATTCGGCCGGTTTTATACGTAAGATGTTGGTCAACGACGAAAACGTGCTACTTCCCGTCTTGGCATGTTGATCAGGTGATATGGAGCGGAATTTTGAACTTTGACGTGGGGGTACTACCCTCCATAGTATGGTGGTGGCAAATGCAAGGTGACATTTCTCATATGTTTCAGTCGTCGAAGGAGAACATTGTTTAGGGACAGATGCAGAAAGTGAATTAGATGGTCTACAGGTGGCGCTGAGGTACATGAACCATATATGATTCATAATATGTTATGACAAGATAATGACATTTGACAGGCCGATGTATAATTTGAAGGGGAGGTTGGAATCTGTTTATGGGATTTTGGTTCTGAGGATGGTTCTGGAGCACGATCTGTATGGTGACATATTGGTAGAATGTGTGGAAGTTCAGATAGATGCAGCCTGCGTGATTTAGTCGGATGCTGTTCGGTCGTAATGGGTAGTTGTTTTTGCCAGTACGAAGGTCGGGTGGATTGATGGCAGTATATATGTATGCAATGCAGGAAAAGGGTAGAATTTAGCCGATAGAGACAGGATGCGGTTGTCAAATTCCAACAACTTGCTTATTTTCAGTTGGAAAACGTCACGTACTGACTCCGGATATTTCATAGCTTCATTGTGTTACTGTTTGGTGGTGAGCGGGAGGACTGGTAAGATGGGTGTAGGTGCTGTAGTCAAAGCAATTCGGAGTTGTGAAAGTGGTAGTGTGCTTTTGGATATATACGGATGGTGTAGTCTACTAGATTCTTATCCTAGTGGATTTTCTGATTGTAACATAGAATAACTGTGCCAAAGGATGACTGGTCGGTAACGAATTGAGAAGATTGGATTTAATATGGGGCGGATGAGGTGAAAATTGATAAGATGTAGAAGGGGCTTGGCGGATCTTAAATGCGATGGAGGCGCTAGTTGACAGTGATAAGGTTACTTTTTGAGACAAGATGCGATTGTGCGAAGGATGCCAACGGATTATTACTAATACGCCTCAGAATTTGCACAGGACAGGTGGTCATAGATGTTGACGATTTGCACCTTCACCAGTGTGGAATCTACTAGTGAACAGAGAGGCTGTGAATTTAGAGGAGGCAGTGGATGTGCCCCTAAGGCGTCCTTACTCCCGGGAGTTAGCACTGCGTTGGTTCTCATGGTGTGCATAGTGATAGGGATGGTCGGTTCTGTAGTGGTTACAGGGAGTTGTTTTGTCAGTTGCAGTCAGAGTCTGGAATGGGGTTGTCATTTTCGTCATTTGTGGGGTGGGGTGGGGGCTTGTGCGAAAGATTATCTCCGAGGTTGAGGGGGAGTGAGGAAGTGTTGGGGTGTATGATATAATGCTTGAAGTTACACATGAAGTATGTGCGATCAATTCTTCGTGCCGAATCTGACTGAAGTTGATTTTACACTCGTCCACTTGTATGATTGATAATGTAGGCACGTTAAAATTATCTGTCATACACTGTCCCAGGTAGCTCCTACTGCCGTCATAAGTCATGAATGGACATCAATTTATGGGGGTACAACATTTTTCGACTTCCTTCACTTTCTTGAAATCAATCTCTAGGTAACATTAATTCACCTCCAAAGGTTTCCGTCGTCCTCATCAACTAATATCTTTCTGTTCTGTTTTTTAAGACTTCCACCCAGACATCCATCCCATCCATCACTTCAAGAGTACAGTGTAAACGGTTAAACTAGTATTGATGTCCGTTAGTCGCGCCCACTTCATCCGCTCATCCAACAACCATCCTCCCCATGGAGTAGTTCTCGGATCCATAGCCCTTGGTTAGCCTGTGCGCATTTGCGATCCATCTTACCTTTGTCATTTGAATTCAATTCTGGATCTTAACCACTACGTCTTATTCTCCTGTACTTCAATATAGTTTATTTATTACTTTCTCTGGCTTTGCTGGAGTGCAATTTCACAACGGACTACAGTCAGAAGAAGGCTTCTAACACCCTTTGGTGTGAAATATTGTCTCCTATCTGGAGTGAATTGCACTTTATCTGATCTCCAAGACTAAATTAAGCCTGTATGGAAATAAACAAGGTGAAAACGACAGGAATGTAAATATTCCATGGCTATTATCACCAAAAACTCGTTCAGTACCGGGTAGATTTCCCGCGGGGTTTATTGTTAAGTCCCGAGCTGTCTCACAGTTCGGCTCCCGGAACCATCAGGATAATCAAAATTCACCAGATATACTGCTTTACCTGCCACATTAAGTACACAGCGAACGGGATATAGTGTAGTAGTAAATACAGTGTAACCATGGTATTAAAGTAGATTATAGTAATTGTGTGTTCAAGGTTCTTGGCAATAAGGAAATAGTAAAGGCTACAGCAATTCCGTGCGTACAATATATAGTCTAGATTTAATTTCAATTAAATGTAGGTATTTATACACCGTTCTGCTGACTATCGAGCTGGAAGCACTGTCTTCGAAGGGACTTTTCCCGTCAAAGTACTCGCGATACCTCTCAATTATGACCTGCAAATGTGGAAAGAGCTGGCAAATGCGCCACTCGCCGTTCAGATCGCACATAGGCTACAGCGAATCATTGCCTTTTGACCATATCTAAGTCCGTTCTTATCGCGCATATTGTTGACATCTCGAACCACCCGAGCCCCCAGTTTGAGAAAAAATGGCTTACCTGGATTGGGCAGTTTCCCAGATTCTAACAACCCTTCCTTCCACCTCCTGGAATCAATGAGACGCACCTTTTCCTCATCCCATGGTGTTTTCCAGCGATGCTTGATTTTCTGAGGATATTCGGGTTGAATTTTAGCCCAGTATTTGACATTCTTTCAAACTCAGAAACAAGAACAACGTGTACTTCAATCGTCCAAGCAGAAATTTTGCGACACCTTCCTTTTCCCGCTTTGACCAATATTTCCTTCCGAGCCACTGACGGGCTGCCATTCCCTAGCCCGCTTCCGTTTCATAAAGTGTGAAACACTCATAACTTCATCGTCTGGCATTGACATGATGTCCTGTTTTTTCTTGAACCATCTCAATGCCTTGTTCAAGTTTGCTTTTTCAGACCGACGAAAATGCTCCGGGTATTTTTTGACGGCTTTTGGGGCAATAAACCTATCTGAATCACAAGCTTTGAACTCGTCGAGCATCCACTTGACGACAATTTTTCACGTTCGTTTCGTTGAAACTTGCCGGAGACCGCGTTTTCTCTTGGCATTTGGAACTATACCAGTCTCGTCGGGGGAAGGAGACGGGGAGTGGAAGGAAGAGGAGGAGAGGGGAGGAGGAGGAAGAGGGAGGAGGAGGAAGAGGAGGAATAATCGACGATACTGCCGGATATCAGAAGTGGTGAGGGCTAACAGGCGGGGGATTGGATTGATTCTTGGCGCTGTTGCTCTTTGAAGTGAATTAACGATGGGTGAAGCGGACGGAATGTCCATTGTGTGTTGTGCTTGAGGGTTTTCGTACTGTCCCCGGTTTATGGCGGAGTTTTGGTCCCTTATATGCTTGAAACGAGTTGCGTGATCGAGTGATTGAACAGCTGATCAGGCCATCTGTTGAATGGCAACGGCATTTTTCTTGAACCTCTAAACAGTCATCATGGCGTCAAGCGGATCATTATGACCGTTGAATGGTAGAAGTTGTAGTTAAAATCCGTTCATGATGCACGGCTTGAGTAGAGAACGGTTATTTATAACTGCCCGGAGGAGTGCTTTTAGTCGTTACAGCCAGAATGCTGTCGTTGAAAATCATGTTCTTATCGTTCACTGACTTGGTTCATCCCAAAATAATTAATCCAAAAATCCAGAATGTAGCCTACAGCAATTTTGAAAGTACATATATTAGAATGTGTACGATATTACTGTAGGCTACAGTAATATGTGTTCTAATTGCTTTGTCGTGACCCTCAAAATTTGTGTAGATTACACTAAATCCCGTTAACGGTGTACTCACCGTAATCCGGGAATATCCCGACAGCGAAACGAACATTCGGGGAATTATTCTCTGGAAAATCGGCCTCCATTACAATCAGGTTGACAACACCGAACAACTGTATAGAAGAAAATCTTTTCCACAAAACCTAAACTAAAGGTCAATTATAAGAACATAGAGAGGATGTCGCAATTAAGATCTGCTTCAAGCAAAGCGAAATATACCCAACGGAGTGGATGACCGGTGTAATATTAATATTACGATTAGACGGAAATTCTCTAGTGGAGAATATTTAATCAAAGTGATACTTGGATACCCAGACAGAAGACAATCTAGTAATTTCCAATCAATAGCAGGAAGAGATCAGAATCTTACTATTGCCGTCTCAACAAGCTGAAAATTTGCGTCACGCAACGGCACCGTACTCGGGTAGCTCCAGAAATACTGTTAGTCACCATCATCCGGCAACAAAATCACAGCAGACTACGACTCTTCCTCCTTTGAACAGGATGAAGAAACCACCAATTAGGCTTAAGATCTCGCCGTCTTTATCTTTACAGTACTGATCTTCAAACGAGACAAAGGGCCAAATAGAAGGGCTTGGACTTGTTTAAATCTTCTAACCCGCCCTTCCACTGGCTTTATCTTACCTATATTATCGGTTTCTGAAAGTTAGTAACAGTAGCGACGGACCATCTACTAGGTGATCTGTCGATACTGCTTCCCGGTAGTACCGAAGAGTTCCATTGACATCTGAAAGGGCTGGAGTTGAACAGTGAAAACACCAATTTATGGTGAAGACCCATTCTAATTTTCGACTTCCTTTCCAGGTTCTTCGAAGAGTCACACATACTTGGCATGATCTAGAACCAATATTAAATAGTACCACCCCAATTCTTCACGGAAACTATGGCTAAATAATTTTTGTCAAATCGGAATGAAACTCGCTCTGGTGGCATTACCTACTGTCCCGAGTTCGGCAAGTTCATAAAGTTATTTTTGCGCACATGCTCACCCCGAAAAAATATTACAAAGAGGTCAAATCATGTCGTGTAACACGGAAAATTACTAACAAGGAAAAGACTTCGCGTATCGATTAACTACTACGAAAACTGCTGCAGAAAGGTTTTACGGCGGGTTTTCGAAAATGACCTTATTCGTAGATGGGCTCGCTCCGATCACGAGGATATATGATTCGTTTCAATGATAATCTGTCGATGGTTTGTGAATAATTCGTCGTCAATTCGTAGCTGCATGGTTCGCAAAACATAGAAATTTTCCTACAGTTAGAGCCAATGAATCTTCTTAACAACAACCTCAAAAACTGTATGAACCACCAATAGAATCACTGATCAATCATCACAAGATGAATACTATGCGGTTTATATTGCATCAGGTGTACGTGGAGATGAAGATGATCTTGAATAACCACCAAGTCGATAAAAATAATAATATAGCACATACTGTAACAAATAATATTAAACATAATTCAGAAAATATCATAATAAATACTATTATAATAATTAATACTATATAATACGGAAAAAAGTTTTTAAAAGTCTTCAAAAATATCGCAGATCATTCTCTAATACATCACGTGAATGTGTGTTGAATCGATTCTCACCGCATTAAATGCAATGACTATTAATTTCAATAGCAGATTAGTTGCAACCGAAATCGTTCCATCGAGTTCATATCCCTCTAAATGACCCCATAATCCACAATTGTTGATTTTCTGATGAATGCAGCAATATTTTTGAGCAATAAAATTTTTTAATATAGATTTTTCTGGGTCTGGTGTACAGTAGGTTAAAACGTTGTTTACAAACTGCAATGGTTTCAAGGACATTCTTTGTTTCAAATTCAAACGTTTGAATGCACAAAATATACTATTTGAATAGCTTGCTTGTTTTTTCGGACTTGCATAAGCAGTTTCTGGATAATGATGGGCCATAGGTCTTGCTGAAGCGGTCCAAGAAAACATTCTATCCGGCTACATGACATAGATCATGCTGAACCTTTTTGAAATGGAAACACTGTGTTCAATGAACATGCTGCCGTGTGCGAGAGGGTCAGATATATTCTCATAATGCCCTTTCCTCTTAGGCTCAGGAGAACTTAAATTTCTTTTGTGTACCTATTTGGTCTACTGTTTGCGGCATGCTAAGCACCCTCAGCATTATACCAGAGAAATGTAAGAAAAATGCAAAAAAATGCATTTCGAAACCAGACTGGAATTAACTATCAGCTCAAACAGACTATATTTGAGAGTCTACATGCCAGAATCGGCATCGGAGGTGTAATACTTTGTGAAAAGTACGTCTTCTGCAGGAAATTGTAAACGAAGCTATCCAATCGGCATACCAGGGCATTCTATATCTTTCAGATGGCTGGTTACACCTCTTCAGAAGACAGTAGGCTCCATCTTAATTTAGTTCGCATGTAGAAGCAGGAGTTTGTGATAATGAAGCTGCGGATATGTAAATTCCATCCATATGGAAAAGGGTGGTATTATTTGCCTTGAAAGATACATTCGACGCCGACGAAATCGAGCAATTATTTCATGGAGCGGAACACCGCTGTTGCAATGGCACTAATTTAATGCCTAAATAATTCGAAGGAGAAAATATCCGTACTGTATTTCGCAAATACCGAGTAATCCGACAAGTTTTACCTCATGATAATCCGAAATAGAATACGATTTCGACCTTTCTAAAAGAAAATAGGATCTGAGCTTGTCTCTGATTATCACGTGAACAAGAAGGCTTGGATCACAACTGTATTTTTTGTTACACAGTTTGCTTACAATATTTTATTATTCGATAATATTTATTACATGGAACCTTTTATAGTCTCGTTAATATGTCTGCGTTTAGGTTTTAGCATTTTGAATATGTCTTGTTATTAACATAGCAGCAAATTTAATGCACTTCCCAACTTTGTAAGGACACAGGCCACAAAACACTGGAGTTTTTATTCATCAAACCCTTTCCTGTGCAAAGACATGTAATATTAAATTTCAATCACATCATTGATTATTTCAGTGTGCATTTGCCTCTCTTTTTCAACATTGGTTTAGATTGGCTTCCCCAATTTGGAACTCAAATTTCTATTACACCTCACCTAAACATTATATGCCGTATCTACAGTATATTGAGATATTTTTCCTTCCTACGAATATAACCTTCGGGATATGATCAAAGGATTCTGAAATACTTTCTACCATTGAGCTACGAAGCAGATTGTTTAAGCTGAATCTTGCTCCAGACATGACTAACGTGAATGCGGAAAATATTTATAGGTTGGACATATTTACATATATGCTAGCTTTTTTGAGTATTTGGACATCTTTTTCATCAACCATAACTGGTAAATGCTTCAGACACACCGGAATGCTACCCAATTTACGGAACAGGAATACAACTACTCCAGATTTACTTGGATCCGATATCGCTATTAGTCCACAACAAGTGTATAAACTTGTGCCGTCTCAAAATATGATGTCATTTGAATCCCTGTTTAATTTTCCCGAGAAGTAGGAGTGTATGTAGACATTAAATTACACGGAACTTGCTTCACAGTTGGTGTTGGTGTCATAATCAATAGTTCGATTCGTGCGATAAGATTGTGGAAAAGAGGATGGTGATGAAGACTAAGACGGGGGAAACAGGAGGATGGTGATGAAGAGTGAGATGGGGAAAAGAGGATTAGGATAACGGGACATGAGGAGAGAGGATACCGTTGACGGACGAGGAGAGAAAGCGGATGACAAGAACGACGAGACGTTATGGATAAAAGGTTTAGAAGGTTAGTGATTAGGGGTAACAAGGCAGTGCGCAGTAAAGAGGAAGAGATGATTTACGTAGAATATGATCAAAAATAATAGAGTAGAATATTCGGAACGAGAAATAAAGACGAAAATATGAACGTGAGTATAGATGAGATTCCTGAAAATATTGAGATGATGTCATGATGATGGATGCAGACGGTTAATAATGGTAGAGGAATATCGATAACAGTCGATGAAAATGCTGACTACACTTGAGTAGGGAGAATAGAAAGACAATGATGATGAAATCATCGTACACCGGAAATCGCGCATTCGCATTGCGCGAAGAATGTGAAACAACATCTACCATAACGCATGCATCAGGTATTAATGAACGAAGCCACCACCACGCATCGTCGACAGGCGATAGAAAGGAAAACAGTTATATCAAATAAACGACATCTAGCGGGCCAATTCGAGAGTAGAAGAGGGGAAATCTATAAAAAAAGGCACGGCGTATAATGGATTAAGCGAAAGGCACCATTCACAAAATACAGTACATGGCTGAAGCGTGGAAAGGGATCATTCAATTATTGAATGATTCCTAAATATTGTACAAACATTCAACTACTGAATTTGTAAAAAAAATATCATTCAGTTATATAATAATACACCATTACACACACGTGTTCTGACATCAATAGTATCTACTTTATTAATTGGACTAATTGCCAACAGTGAGATCCTATTACACGTTTAGTGTAAAAATTCCAAAGAAATCGACTTTGACTTCAGTATACATACTGTACCAGATGGAGGGTAAAGAACAATAAATAAAGAGGTAGAATGTACCAATAAAAACCCCATACAAGCAAAACGTAGCTCAATTTACATCGAATAGTCAGATTAATCCCGGGAAGAGACATCTAACCAAACAGGCCCCCAGTTGGTTAATTAACGAGTCAAGTGACGGTAAATCCTACTCAATTCCTGCTTGCCCAATTATATTTAGAATCGACCAAGACACCGATCGTACCTTCGAATAATTTCCCGCAAACTCTATTTAGTTATAGAAGGAATTTTACCACCAATCGCATTCCAGCGAATTGCGAATAACATTGGCCACTTTTACAATTTATAAATTCCCCTAAATTTTACTGTGGCTACGAAGCGATTCAGATATCCTAGGATTAGCGAGTCATTCGACAGTTGATCATGACGCTCAAGGACGCCTTCTACCTCTCTCACATGATCTCACATGATTTTCCATCACCAAGGGTATTTTGGATGCCCAAAAATCCAAAAGTTGGGCTCCGGTTCCTCCATGCACGTCTCCAAGACTCCGTGCGAACAATTCGCATATAGTCTTAAAATCAGACGACTATCACCCGATTCTTTCAGTAAACTTAGTAGACGAGTATTGTAATACATTACGTAATTTCAACTGAAGCCTTTCCACCCAGTTTTTAAACTAATTCTATACGACTGTACTTTGAAACTATGTACATAAATCGTCGTGCCGTCTTGAAATTATTTAACTATTGTTAGAAATTTAGGATATTTTTTTACTAGTGTACGTACATTTGTAAATTTAGAAACTGTTTTCAGAAAACTTATTTTCTGTGCCTATATTGCGGACAATCTATAGTTCTAGTGAGTTCAAACCCGTTTCAATTTATCCACTGTTAGTAGGAATTAAGGGAAGATAATTACTCTTTATTCTGTTCTTCAGTTTTCGTTGTTGGGATCTCTACTGTCGTTCTGAATTAGTAGTCTTTCGTTGTCCAAAAACAATACCAGAACCACTATTCCTTTTCTCCTTCTTCCCCCACTATTTAAACATGGCCCTCAATCACCATGGATTACAACAATGTGTGTTTGAACATTACGTTTGGACTTGATCATTCGTCCACAGTACTAATGAGGGCACGTGAAGTTTACCATATTATGATTCAATAGAGTTAGATGATTGAATAAATGAGACAACAGTCACCTATTGCACGCACAGAAAAACTTTCTTCGGCGTTTCTTAATGTTTTCCAGATTTCCCAAAAACAGTTTCTTCAAATCTATAATTACAGGAAATTCATTTCTAACGTTCAACATATCCATTAGAGCACCAAAACAAATTTCATTATTTGAACTGGCGAACAATTGAGGCCCAGACTGGAAGAGTTTGAACGGGGTAGCGAGAAGTCGTGGATGATGATGTTTTCAAAATCTATACGAACAAGTGATTTACGTCGCCGACAATCATCTACCTGGGAATGATGACAGATAAAAAAGTATTAGATCATACAAAGTCTTGGTCAATCACAAATTTCGATAAAAAAGCTCAAGTGCGGCGTGGGAGAATCGAACTCCCGTTTCCACGGCCACAACGTGGGGTCCTAGCCACTAGACGAACGCCGCCGT
>JAULBU010023565.1:691-18443 GCA_032358235.1 Odonthalia washingtoniensis
CAAGTTAAATCTTAGATTCGGTACATACACTACATTTTGCAACATGCACTTTACCGGTTTTCCACCGACCATGTTGGTTACGAGAATATTGCCATTTTCAGCTTTCACAGAGGATGAGTTTCCCATTCCTACATTGTGGGGATTATTGCATGCCTCAAATGTAGTAAACAGGGTCTTGCCAAATGTCATATGTGTCGAAGCAGCAGAGTCAATGTGCCAATGAACCTTCTGACATTTAGAAGTTTGAGTCATGCCAGAAGCCATGAGACAGAATATGTCAGTATCAATGTCCGATTTGTTCGAAAACGTCTTTGGTGATTAATTTGCAACGAGACCGGCCGAACAGAGATTTCTCTGCTTCGGATTCTTTTGCCAGCATTTATTCTCAGTGTGACCATTTCTCTAGAAATAGTTACTGTAAGAACGGTTCTTGCGGTTATCATACTGGTTAAGTAAGGCGGAATCAGGATTTACAGATGATCGCTCGTCCAAACGCTGTTGCTTCTGGATTAGACGACTTTTGACAAAGTCCTATGACAATTGATCTGTTCACTGTTCACCTGTTACAGCACCTATCGCAACAATTAGAAGCTGAAAGCGATCTGAGAGGCCACATAGAATAGTCATTGCTACATATGCGTCATCGATATTACCGTCCATAATTTTAAGGTCCGAAGAAAGCTGTCCGACAAGATTGATGTAAGACAATACGTTCTCATCAGAATTCATACTAGCAGTGTAAAATGTAAAGCGGGAATTGAGCTTGTTAATCGACGTCTTCCGATGAAATATGTTCTGAATAGCTTTTCACATGTCCAGTGCTGTGGAGAGACCCCGCAAATTGTACAGGTGTTCATCACTTAGTGAGAGATCAATCACCGCACGAGCTTTGTCATCTGCTTTTTTCATTCAAAGAGTTTATCGACATCAAATTCTCTTGATGAAGTAGCATCAGGTAGAATATAGGTATCTAGTTCTCGCAAGGCAAGTAGAAGATCAACTTTCTGTTTCCAAATGTAGAAAATTGCCTCTCCAAGCTTTTCGATCCTAAGCCCGGAAGTAGACGCGTTGTCCATAATTTTAAATTTGATGTGCCGGATTTAATTTAGCTTATACGAAATTGATAAGGGTGAGGTGGGTTGGATAATAAAAATAAAAATTATTGCTAGTTTTCTTTTTTGAGAGATGGGAGATGAGAAGAAGAAACGAAGGTCTGAAATTTGACGTCAACTGGATTGTATATTGGTTCAAGTCTCCATAATTTTCCGAATCGCAGATGGCCCCCTCGCGATCCAATCAGTCTCTTAATTCAATTATCTTCCAAGATTGTAGAAAGAGAAATAATATATATTATTATTATTATTATAGTTGTTGATTGACTTAACTAACAAACAAGATGAAAAAAATGACGCAGCCAGCGGAGACGAAGGTGGTCCGACTGGTGTAATATAAATTGTAAAACTTGGATTTTATTAAATTATTATTATTATTTGTTGTTGACTACCCACACTAACGCACTGATGGGAATGACTGAACCAACGGGGGACGATGGTGGTCCGTGTAGTGCAATGAAATTCCAGAATGGAAGGAAGTAAATCGGCACTAAGGGTGTTCGGAGTCCTCGTTCTACAATAGATCGTGTGGGCAGTGCACTCAACCAAAAAAGGGAAGTTAGGATAATGCTGAGTAAGTAGGTGGCTCTCGTCCCGGCGGGTATAGGGTGCCGGTGTAGTTGAAAGACGACGTTGGTCAGATGGTCGTAAGATACGCGTCAAAACGGATGGAGCGATGGTACAAGACCCACCCCGTGAGGAGAGAGGCAGTTGGAGCGGTTGAAAGAGTTGACGTGGCTAACGGTTATCGGTTCGTATTTACGCTTGTAAGACGGAGGAGTGGACTAACGCTGGCGAAGCGGACGTTCTACTAGAGCCGAAGGAGCTTTGTAGATCGCAACGAATGCAAGTTCAGGGGTAGATGACGTCTCAGAAATGCTTGTGTTTATTATCATTAAGGGAATTCAGGGCGAAGAAAAGCTTAAGTAAACTTCACCCGTCGCCTGATGGCGAAAGGAGGAGCGTACATTAAGTACAGTAAGGTGCTGTACTGGGTGTACAGCTGTCCGGAATACACGTGGCCGATGGCTCAATAGCTCGAATTAGGCTCAACGTAGAAAACGCGACAAACGCGACAAAAAAACGTGGCGGAGCCTGACAAAACGTGACAAAAGTGTGACAACGTGGAATTGAGCTCAGCGTCATTTGGTTGGCGGACAATTGCACCACAGTCCGTCGGGTGGAATGTAGGGTAATAAAGTTGGCAGCCGGGGGTGTTTATGGTCTGACTGGAGGAAGTAGATTATGTTGCTGACAGGAATTGTGGTCGGTAATTATGATAAGCCTATGGGGAAGATAATGGCCTAACGGCGAACACAGAGGAGGTAAACACGACGAAGAGATTAATAACAGTGGTTGATAAGTGGGTCCATTACCTGTTGAAATGGAAAGTGTGTTGCTTGCCTAACTGACTTACTTTATTGTTTGGAGAAGAACAAATGGGAAAACTAAATAATCAAGGCAAAGGTTTGCTACATTGTTGTTAACAGCAATGAAGCAATCCGAATTACAAAAACGTCATTATAAAAATATTAAATTATTGAATAAAACCTAGCTAGTGGCAGATTACATTCAACAAGAATAAGTATTTCTCTTCACGGGACGGTCCCGTGATGTAGTCACCCTGCGGTTAGTATCACATGCCGCTAGCTCGTGTATCGAATGGTAAGTACGATGAGACAAAACCTGGTGCTGATTGATTAATTTTTCCACTACAACAAGAGCCGCTTTGGGTATCGACACACCAAGTGCGAAAAATGTAGGCAATGAAATGATTGTATCGTAATGTTTGCATACAATGTTTAGAACGTTTGACTGTTGATGATTTGTTGACGATTAGATCATTTTTGTTACGCATAAAGTGGGATTGTAGTGAATTGTTTTTGTGACGATTCCAAGCGCTTTTTTTGCTTGTGTCGTTCATGGTTATTAATCGTGCCAATTTGCATCAATTTGAATTTGGTTGCAATTGTCAGTATTTGCCATCAATCTGGTGGTTTTGGGTGTTATTTAGGCCGGTTTTATCCGACGATTGAGTTGCTGATGTCCATTGGCAACTCCATCTGCTTCCTAATATAGTATATCACCACCTTGTTTCGGGGGAGGTTTTTAATCGCCTCCCAGTCGTTATATTTAGGCTTGTAGCCGTAACATCTGACCATACACAACGTCTGTCCTAACTTCACGCGTGGGTGCTTTTCGTCCTCGTTTTTGCCGTGATTTATTATTCGGTCTAGGACGTACTGCTGCTCATCCGGCTGTGGCCGTTCGGTCTCTTCATTTACTAATTCTATTGGTCTGTTCTCATTCTTAGATTCTTCATCATCAGTTTGTGCTGCCGTTGTCTTAAACTTGATCATCATCCTCGTACTCCTCATCTATAACTAATAGATGAGGAAGACGATCAATACCGACCACTGACCTACGAACATAGTATGTTGGTAGGTGAGCGGTAGGTATTGATTGCTGTATGGTATCGTTGTTTTTGTCCGTCTGGTTCGCTTGTTCAGACATAATATCTTGGTTTTTGGTCTCCTGCGGTATCGGATAGGTGTATGTTGTAAGTTCTTAGTCCACCATTGGAAATGTGGCAGTGTGTATCTTATCGATACTTAGGGTATGCGGTGAAAATAATACAGGTGACCGTAAAACTCGTTAAACTGGCCTGTCGAGTCGTTCAATTACGGCCGTACTTATCAGGGTACTATTTACCTTGTAAGGGCCATCAGCTACTGCTGCCAATTTGTGGTGATGTTCTCGTTCATCTCGTCGTTCGATGCACAAAAATACCCAGTCATCTGCTAATATTTTCCCACATGCCACTGTAATTGGGCATCGTAGTTCCTCTTGTAACGGAATGGTGCAAGGTAAAGTTTGCCTGACCAAGTTTTCATTTGGTATCACGAAGATCTTTTCCCAATCACGACATCCAAGTGTCTCTGACCTCTTCTTCTCATGCGCCCCGCTCAGCTTCCATTTGGGATACCTATGTGTGCGTTTCTTATCCACTTGTTGCCTTTCTATTACATTAATATCGATGTAGCATCGATACGCTGATTCAAGCGACGATTGATGATGATAACTGATGATAACTGATGATGATTGATGATGATGATTGCTGATGATTGAGGATGATTGAGGATGATTGAAGATGATTGAGGATGATTGAGGATGATTGAGGATGATTGAGGATGATTGAGGATGATTGAGGATGATTGAGGATGATGAATGATGATGAATGATGAAGATGAATGATGATGAATGACGAAGAAGAATGGTGATGATGAACGATGATGATTGAGTGATGAGGGCTATGAAGCAGAAAGTGCGTCTACATGAATGCAGGAAAAGACACACCGAGAGGGAGAAGTGCGACTACATGATCCCAGGGAATGACATACCAAAATTGAGAAGTGCGACTACATGATCGCAGTAAAAGATATACCGGGTAGGAGGAGGATGAGTGAGACACACAAGGAGTGATGATGTTTAAGGGACTAAAACCTTGACATTGTATAAGAGTACCTTTAGGTGACAGGATAAGTGTAATGAAAATCAACATCTATGATTTTCCGAAAGGTAAAGTATATGGACACGTAGACTTTATTTAAGAGATTCTGCTATCACACATGGACTTCATTTGATAGATTCTGCTTGTCGAAAACAACCCGTTAGCCGAAGCCAACCAATCAGATTTGTCGAAATTCGCGCAATACGGGAAAACCTCGATAAGTGAATAAGTCAGATAAATATGCAAATGTTAAATATACGATTGCCGCTCTTCGTTGAAGTTCGGGATTGCCCGTTACCCTACTACAGTTCAGTAGTTTCGCAGGGAACCTGGGCGAAGCCACGTCAGTAAGTCCGTCAACTCTAGTCGCAGTTGACAACAATCCAGAACGCGTTCCGGCGTGGAGATTTTTCTGCTCCTTGAGACAAGGGTTAGCTTGTCCTCCGGTGCGTGGTGGATTGATCTCTCGTTCCGTTTTGTGCTTTATCTCCCGATGTGGCGGGGTTGGGTTTCGTGTAGCTTGTTGAAGCTGGGCGTCAGAATTAATCATGTCTATGTTCTCTTTATTGATTCTCAGCCCGAGCCGCGGAGCCGGGTATTAATACAGATGATTCAAAATGGAATCAACTGATTTCCTGAAACGTGTAACATAATGTTGATGTTAGCGTAAGCTAAATATAATTATTCTAATTAGGAATTCGAACCTAGTTCTGATAGATAAGCACACGTGAATCTGTACACGATCTGAATGAGCGGTGGATGAACACAGTACAGTACAGCGCGTCGCGCCATCGTGGGCGGGATATGTATTCTACTGTATAATAGTAAAACATCGAAGGCAGTCAGTATGACTTGTCCCATGCTGTAATGGCATGATACAGGAACGATCGTCCTTGTTTCCTCCCTTACACGTTGGCGTTTAGTTCCATGACCATTTTCCTTGTTTGGGTTCCTACTCAACTACTGCTCCCCTTCTTACTCGTTTATCGCCGCCGCCTTCATCATCCGTCATCAACATCATGATTAACATCGTGGTCAACATCATCATCGTCGATATCATCATCACCATCGCCATCTTCTTCTTTATCATCGTCAATATCATCATCGTCATCGTCAACCTCATCTTCTTCTTTATCATCATCAACTTCATCCTAAACATCCATCAGTCTTCATCATCAGCTTCATCTTCCAACATAATTCACCGCCTTCCGTCATCATCATCCTCTTATCCTTCCATCGTCATCAACTTGCTCACCGTCTTCCGTCATCATCATCCTCTCATCCTCCTTCCGTCATCATCGCCCTGCTCATTCTTCCCGTCCTCATCCGTCACAATTTATCTCTCGCATGAACGGCTCGCTCGAATTATATTCGACACTGCTATCGCACGTTGACTTTATTTAATAGAGTCTTCTATTACACGTGGACATGATTTGATAGATTCTGCTATAAATTTATTAGAATCCGCTCTCGGCATCTCGCAATTTCTAAAACGGCGAATTCTAATACACGTGTTCCAAATTCCAACTGAAGTTAGGATCGACTTCAGTATACATACAGACTAGATGATGACGAGTTTGAACAATAAAGAAAGCTAGACCTTTTACAGAAAATAACAGAGCATCAAATTTGGAAGTATATCGAAGGATTATTTCATCAGGAAAAGAGAAACCGGATCCGCCGAGCAACGGTGGAGTAACGGCCAATGCGCATAGCAAGGGTAACTTCATTGTTACTTGTAAACCCCAAACATGTGGTTATCTAAAGGGTGATATCACACCTTTTTCTGAATATGTAACAGTGCGTAATTGTACTAGGATAACGGTTAGACCGAAAATTGCACAGGCGAAAATAATCTAATTTTGATTAACTAATTTTCGTCTTTTGCAGGAGCCTCGTCACACACTTCGAGTGACATTAATAGAGTACCACGACACCGACGGTCAACCAGGATCGTCAGTTTAAACTTCTTTATAAAGAATTAATCGGCCGACTAAATAGAGAGCAAGCAACGCTTGAAGAACAATAAAAGTGCAGAAGGAAAGTGACGAACCGACACAGTCGCAAAATCAACAAGGTCAACCTGCACAATTTCATGAAGGATTGAAATGACACCCCCAAAGGATTCATTGCCACTTCCAAAACAACCACCAACATGTGATGGAGATCTGGACTATATGGAAGAAACCTCGAGAAATTCCTCCTTCTATTCCGCAGTCAAGAAACCGCCAGAAATCCCAGTCCACAACGCATACCCGAATGCTTCAAATGAACCCGATCCGTTAAGGAAGGGATAAACACAAGAGGAAATAGATGACCATAACAAATTCCTCAGAAGTTACAGTGAGGATATATTCCGAGCCTATGGAGAGAATGGCATGGAAGGAGAATAACTGTCCCCTTTCTGTAACATAAGATTACAAACTTTGCGGCTCTGGAATTAATTCGGAACAAAAATACAAATATCGGATTCGTGATGGTCTCATTGAAAGAGGCTTTACCTACGATTTAAACAAGTCCACAAAGTACATTGCCCATATCTCTACAAGTCTTCAATGGTTTTAAATGGGGGAAAGGAGCTGAAGGAGTCTTCGTCCCACTTGTTTTTGCACTCCCGTCCGGTGTATCGGCTGGTGCTCCGTCCTTTGCAATATCTCTACGGTGGCAATGGGATGGAATTAGGTTGTAGATATACGTTGTTGCATCGTTCAGGGAAGGGCGGGACGTGGCTTGCGCTTTGGTATAGTAAGTTGGTAGGGGAGAGTTAAGTTTTTCGACGGTGGCAAAACAGTAATTATTAATTATTTCACATGCAGAGCACAACATGCATGGAGTCATGAAAAAAAGGAGAGCCGCATTTCACAATTATAACGATTTCAAGGTTCGTTATTATCTCCGAAATAACGGCCCGTTAAATCGTTACATCACTGCAATGTGGATATTTACGAGACGTGGCTTGCATCAGTGCCGGAAATTACCATAAATTTACCTCTTTCAGGCTCGCCAAAACTCTCTAATATAGAAAGTTAGGAAATATCTGAGCTGTTTACTATGTGATTCAGAATATCCACCAACCCAACCTAATATTTCAAACACATCTTAAATATACAAGACTTGATACAAGCAACGCTAAAACTCCCACTCTCGTCAGATCAACCATTTGACCAAAGATGACGCAGGATAGGTTGATTTTATAAGTTTAACATTTGCTCCAAGTTCAACTTGTACTCAAGTTGAGTGCCTCCTAATAAACGATTTGATGGGGCGAAAAGATGAATGAGTATTTGAAGGTTGACGGTAGAGTATTATTTAGAGATTATAGTGTTGGTGATGATACAAAAAAGAGATGCAAAGGCCGTAATAATATTTATGGTAATTATTTCGTAACACAGAATGTCACATCATCTCTCATTTTTGATGAAGTTGATACCATAAATTTATTGGAAGGTGTAGGATTATCATCATTTGAAAAGACAACCTTTTGTTTTAGGTTTTAATCCACGCAGTTGGCATATATCACGACACAGAAAGGATTCAATATAAAAACTTGGCATACATTACAAATAAAGTCAAAGCTCTTATTTCTTAATGACTTTTCAAAAACTCATTTGAAAACTCATTTGAACAGTCTTCATGAAACTGTCAACCTACAATAGTCCTTTCTGATATCACGACTGCTACCATCACATACAGCACACCTGTTTCGGGGCTGTAATCCGTTATCACATTAGTCGCTTATTGAGCCAATACACGGATATGGTGGAGCTGAATTATGAAGAAAAGAAGTATGGTAACACGGTAGACATATCCAATTGCTTTGAAGTCTCTAATGAGAAAAAGTGCCCAGATCCGTCACTAGATAATTTCACAATGATGAATTTTGTACTGTCGAAGACGACACCAGTAGAAGTTAGTATGTTATAAACAAATATGCATTATCACGGTATATACCGTGATGAAGTTCTAAACAAAGATGAAAGGATGTGGATATCATGGTATATACCGTGATGGTGTTTTAAACAAAGATGCAAGGCTGTGGATGAAGGGATATCAGGAAAAATACAATTATATCATAAAACACCACACGTGAATGCGTTTCTTCTATCTTCCAAACCATAAAATCTTTAATTTCAGTGGCTGTATAAATCAAAAGCGGAGCCTTTTAAGAGTGGAATAATGTTCAAAAGATACAAAACACGTCTCGTATCAAGAGAACTCCATAAATTGAGGGAAGGGACTACTAGTGGACTTTATCAATTTCTGTGTGGTTCACATCTACTC
This sequence comes from Odonthalia washingtoniensis, assembly GCA_032358235.1. Taxonomy (NCBI): domain Eukaryota; phylum Rhodophyta; class Florideophyceae; order Ceramiales; family Rhodomelaceae; genus Odonthalia; species Odonthalia washingtoniensis. The sequence goes on from JAULBU010023565.1 coordinate 9,596, forward strand.
ATAAGATATGGGATATGCGGACCGTAAATCGTGCGCTATCTCATGGCCGAAGTTCTTGAAAGGAGCGTGGATTGATTGCACTGATTCGTTCAGAACCATAACCACATCTTCGAATTTGAGCATTCCCTCCTCCTGAAATGACTCATCATCGAATATATCCAAGTCGCACTGTTGAGCATGTGCTTAGGGCCGTTCTATAACATTTTGAATTTCAATTTATTTTGAAAAAATGTGATTTGGAAATTTTGAAAATATCTGTATCTCCAAATCATTTTCTCCAAAATTCTGGAAAAAATTGATTTTGCAGACAATTAAAAATGAAAATGAAAAATGATGTGTGTGCGTTAATTACGCCGGCGATTGTACATTTCTTTGGCCAGAGAAAGCTCTGGATAGACTGGATCTAGTGTGTAAAAAGAAGGAACCCTTTCTTATTTATTTCTGAGAAATCTACAAAGCACTGCAACGGTCACCGGTCATAAAAATGAAATCCACGAATGAAAAAACAAGTATCACAAAAGTAGTAACATATTACTACAGTCAATCCGGTGCTGACAGCACCTTACAACAAACATCATATGGAAAGGACCAATGTACTGGAGAGACACATTTTATTGTGAAGTTCATTGTGATAACTACCTGAAAATGGTTTTGGTGGTTTTACCGCTTCTCGAAGAGGCAAACTATACTACTGTGTACATGTACATCAGAATACTACTGCCGAAAGCAAATACGGATGAACCTACAAAATACCCACCATTACGGTGGAAATAATGCCGTGTGTGACAATGCGCCTACTCGTCGGAGGAAGCTGCCAGGACATGCCCTGGACGTATGACATAAGTATCTCCTTTGTGCATGAAATATTTGAAGTGTCCATTTAAGCACGATTCAGACTTGCTGAATTAATTTTCTGGCCACAGTGCTCCTGAAGTCACCGAGAACATGTAGAAGTCTGCAGCATTCATCACCTGTAAAGTACGGCCTTTTTGTCATGTCATTGTAGGTACATCAGGAGACGTTGTGGCATATGCAGCTGTTTCAATATTCAGCCACTATGGCGAAACATCAGAATTCTTGTCCACGTCAGGCCTTTCAATTAAAACAACACCTTAAGCGTCAAACCGGGGTACTACCGTGGAAAATGAAGATATAGTATATCCTCATTTTTCCAAAATTACCTTTGTCACTGTTTCGTACCTTCACCAATTTCGCTGAAGTGTTGCACGATTGAGCGTTACACGTGTTGATTTTTGGAGCACAATCCTACAGTCTTCCTGTTCATGTCAATTTTGCCTTCGTGAGTTATAGCATCTCGAGTCGTAGCAGGATTTGATTATCGTGAAATAATACGAAACGTGCTCTGTATAATCAAAAAGTGCCCAAAATATAGGTGCAACACTAACGAAGCTTCCTTGGCATTATAATAATTGATGAACGTTACGGTGTACTACACCATACTACTACATAGTAAGTACGGATAGATGGACCAATAGGAACGCAGTACCTGTTTAATCAGTGTCATGCGGTGTGAGTGTTAAATGGTATACATTTTATGTATAACTTCCTTCCGTTTTCATCGCCCGTTGTTTTCAAATAAACAATGGATCTGATTATCGAGAAAATTCAAAAAGGGGCGGCGAAAGCGGGCAGAAAGTTGTATGTAAATCACGAAAAAAATGCCACAAATATTGGTGGTGTTGTGAAACATCTTCAAAAAGTGCAGCGAGACTAGGACATTGTTGGAGCATGGGATGGGAAACCGATCGGGTCTATAAACATGAAATCAGGAAAGTCAATATGGGCGCAACAGTATTTATCGAACAATTTTACTTATCCCCACCGTTTATTTTGACGACATTTTAGCCTACCGCGTGATATTTTCCTACGAATTTGCAGGGATTTTCTTTTCTTGCATCCAGAGGTGTGTGAAATGAGGCCTTCTGCGAGTGGTTTCAGTCATACCTCTGAGGTTAAGGATTTAGTATGTCTACGTCTACTGCGTACAGTGGAATATTGTGATCGGATGGATGATGGATCTAAGATGCCAGAAGAAGCAATTAGACAGTATTTAAGGCAGTTCATTCGAGACATAATTGTTGAATGTAATCTGCCACTAGCTCGGTTTTATTCAGCAGTTTATTTTGTATTGTTGTTTCTCTTTATAATGACGTTTGTGTAATTCGGATTGCTGAATTGCTGTTAACAACAATGCAGAAAACTTTTGCTTTTATTATTAAGTTCCCCATGTGTGCTTATCCAAACTATAAAGTAAGTCAGTTAGGCAAACAAAACACATTCAATTCTTTCAATAATACCTTTGCATGGAAATATTTATTTCAATCGAAGGCCTAAAAATGATGACCTGGAAACAGTTGAGGGAGTGTATGCTCATGAAAAGTTTGGAGGATGTGGTGCATCCATTAGTTGCATGAAAAATGTGTTGAAAAACTGCCCCTATTCTGAAGATGGGCAGTACCACTATTCTAAGGAGGGGAAAATGGCAACGAAAGTAGCGGAGTCGTGGTGTGATGAATTGTATTTGTTGAGTTGGTTCGCTGTAAGGGCAGTAACGAACACTGATATTAATTTCCTTGAAGTTTCACCACCTATTCGATCAATTTTACGATGGGATTTAAATTTGACGTTGGACATGAATTTAGATTGACTAGGAATGGACCTACACGAACTCAATTGCATTTTTGTGTGATGTAATTACCCAAATTAGCCATTGATTGGAAGTCAGACCTGGATCTATGATGGAGCATGGGAGTAATGGTAGAAGTAGTGGAAGATACGCAGAAAGTGATGATGAAACAACAATATCGAACAGTGATGATGATGATAAATCAACTGTTGTAACATTAATGTTACCAGCTATGAAGTTTTTAGCCCTAGGAAGAAGGCGAGAAATGTCGAAGCGATTGGTGAAGTAGAAAATGGTACCATGCAAGCACCATGCTTGCACCGTACTTTTTCTACATGCCATGATGGCATGTAGAAAAAGTACGGTGCTCGTGATTCAAGTTTACGTGTTACATTAAATGTGGTAATGAATATGTATACTGTATGGAGTCTGGGGATGGAATGCATAGAGGAAGAATCGTAAAGTCCATCTACGAACGTTGATGTTCTTCCGCCATACGCTATAAAAAATATAAAAAAACGGAACAACAAGCGGAGGCGACAAGGGGATCTAACAAAAACAATTTGTTTTATTCATTCGGAACTTTGGCCATTCACTCTCAACTACAACGGGGAGTTCCACCATAACTTGTTTGGGGATACATTACACTGTCCTGACGATAACCATAATCCGCCTCGACATCCCCGTCGTATCCACTATACTCATCTGTGCACTAGTCCAGGCCATCGTAAACACTACGATACCCACAAGCGCTCATCCCATCACCCCGCGCCTCGGCACGAGCATCCAAGTATGCGTTGGCGATGTTTCCCCTCTCCACAATTTCTTATTCTGATTGACCATCGGTGCACTTGATTGTTGAAATGTATTACGATGGTTGAGAGAGAAAAGAAAAGAAAAAAAATCAAGGGGAACCGAATCAATAGGACACAACAAAAAGGAAACAAATCGGCTCTGTGCTAACCCCTCATGCCAATTCGGATTGGTAGTAGGGAGCTGTAGAGTACCTCGCCAGGGGCGGGTACCGATAATCAACCCACACTAATTTTGCATTTGGCTCTTCCGTCTCTTCCTGGTTCCTGTATTCCCCTTTACCTCCTTTTCTCCTTCCTCGAAACGTGTACTCCCTTTCTTCTTTTGCCACACTTGTAGTGTTCACACACCTGTATACTTCAGTTTATGGGCCTGAAAGCACCACCAGTTCTACACAATAAGTACTGTCCCGTCATCACCAACTGGGCAACGATGAAAACCGGGATCCCTTCACCTATAAGATTGAATCCCCAACCATCGAAGAGACAACAACAACCGACCACAAACGACGCTAAAGACCCATGGAATTATCGACAATAAAATAACCTTTGGAAGGGACGGTGAAGATTCACCAGTGCTCCCCACGTGTGCGACCCCCGAAAAGTACCACTAGCTGTGTGATGCGCACTATCGTCTGAACCCCCACCCTCATATGCACGACGTTGTTTACAGTCCACCTTCGCGTCGATTTATCCTCTTGACACAGTCACTCCTTACTAAAGGGTACCATCTACCCACGCCGGGTGGGGTACTATAAAGTGTTCAATTCAACACGAGTCGGACTTTACTGATTTATTTATCTTTCCACAGTGCTTCTTGATTCACCAATAACATGTAGCAATGTGTGCAGCATTCACCTACTGTGTACTCCGAACATTTTTAATTATGAGTACTGCAGGAGACGTTGTGAAATCTCCATCAGTTTAAATATTTGTCCTCGATGAAGGGCCATCCGAATTCTCGTCCAAGTCAGGCATTCTAATTTCAACACCACCTTCACGTTAAAACTGGTGTATAATCCCTCTTTCCCAAAATTACCTTTTCGTCGCCGGTCCACAAGTTCACCACTTTAGCTTGCTGAAGTCGGTTGTATATTTATCATTTTTGTAGCTAATCATGATAATTTTGAATCTTCCTCCAATTCATCGTCATCATGGTCCATGTGCTCCAGTGTTCCTTAATTTAGAGCGTATGGAGAACTCTTTAAGCTATCTTTACCATATTATTAATCCCTTCGATTTTTTCGCATTCTGCACTCCGATTACTTTTATGAATTTCAATATTTTTTTTTCGTTTGATGGTTCACAAAATTTTGTAGCAGTAGAACCTTATATGCATCAACTTTATTTTGTACTTTATCTGTACCAACAGATTCAGTTTTACTAAAATATTTCGGTACCCTACTACTAACGCTTTTTTGTGCATCTTTGTTTTTGAATTTATAATTCCACCAATTAATTATGTTTTCACTGCTGAACCTCGGCATCATCACGTACCATAAACTGGATTTCCACGGTATACTAGGCCAACGATCAATAGTGATGGGCATCGTGATGGGTGGTGTCCATATGTGAACATCTTTTTCACCCTGTAATGGTAGAGGCATTATCAGGATTTGGACGAGTGAGGCATTATTATATTCAAAATTCAAAATTCTAATTAGGATTCTAGTTGGGTAACGTGAAAGTGTGTGTGAAGATGATGAAGGCTGAGTCAAAGTTATTTTCTCAACTCCAATTAGGGTTCGGGTTTGAGTAACGTGTGTGGAAAAAGGGACGCCCAATAGAAGGCTGTGATTATGATTGTCATTGGACGTGCGGATTTGCACGAGGAATGAGAGGTCGTTTGGCAATTTTTTATTATAATTGAATTGTCACTTCACTCTTTGACCGGGTTTGCGTGAAGGGAAAGCCGATTGACGAGTTGTTGTTGTTGTTGTTATTGTCACTTGACTTGCGGTTGTGTGTGGGGAAGTGGAGGCCGATTGGCAAGTGCTTATCCTTGTTTTCGCCTGACTTGAAGTGCGGGTGTGTGTTGGGAAGAGGGAGTTCAAATAGCACGTTGTTTTTGTCACTTTGTTGTAATGGTGAGGAGCATGGAGACCGTTTCAAACGCATGAAAGGATTGGGAGGGGAAAAGTGGTATTTATGCTGCCGTAGTTACAATAGGCTTCAACATTTTTTTGAGGAAGAAAAACAATTTAACTCATGCAATTATGGGAATTGAAATAGCAACGTGCGCACACAAATAAATTGATTTCAGAAATCGGCTTCATATTGGCTCATTGAAAATCTCCAAAATATTTAATTCGTTGGGCCAAAAAGGGTAAGCTTTACAATTCGAGAGGAATAAAAATCGTACATGTATCACACGTGTGATATGATATAATCTCCCAGCATTTTAGCCACCACCGTTGAAATCCAGAAATTGTTTGCCACAACCGGTGTAAATATGCTGGGGTCGATGCGAGCTTTACCCTTTTCCCTCCCGACTTTTTCTTTTTCCTTTTCCGTAACTGTCTTGGTGAAAGCCTTGATTAGGTGTAGTATCTGTTTTATCCAGTATAACAGCTAGATACGTCTCCACTTGGAGTCGCATTTTATTATTACAACTATTTTTCTTTGAGGGGCTTCGGTCGTCATCAGCTTGCTGTCACCCGTCGCCAAGATTTGCCCTAGTATTGCACACACCTCCAGGTTTCTACAGAGCACCTCTGTTCCCCTAATCCTTTTCCCTTTATCGATTCAATCTTCCGCTCTTTAATCAATTTTTCTTTTGGCCACCCACCCTCAATGTCAACATGCTTATCTGACGTCTACGTGATCCTTCATCAACTCCCTGGGTTCAGCATCTACAACACAGTATCTCCACTAAAGAAAGGCCGAAGTGCAGGTCCACCAAATTTCTCCTTCAACTCTGCTAAACGCTGTTTCATCTCCGATTCTTGAAGACGGGCTTGATTTCATTTGTAACGTAAATGAGGAGCACCTTATAAATGTATCATGACCATCACCTGTGCTTCCAAGGACAAGCAAAGTACTTTATCCAGGAACACGGAATCGGAGATAATCAAGCTGCCCGCAACTGAGCTTATTTTTCCCACGGATCGCGAATCTCTCCATCGTACTCATCAAAACCCAGCAATTTTGAAGTTTTCTCACGTCTGGTCCTAGTGTCAGTATCAATTTGACTATCTTTTACTTTAGCTCAACCTATCAACCCTTTTTGTCTACAGCCGTGATATATAAAAGTTCTTTTCTTCAATGAATTCCCTTTCCCCCACCTTCTCCCACCTATCTGTATTGTACAATCTGTGCACCCACATCCATCAACCAACAGTCTCCAGTTATTACGCCAAGTCTGCCGTCAAACCTTGAACCAGCGGTACTGATTCCGATTTTCGTGATACCTAGAATCGACGACTGCAGTATGGACTTCGACAAGAGCCTTTAAATACATTATTCGGAATAATCATCAGAGCTAATGGTTCTTGTGTATAACCGCCGTATTAGCAACTCGTTTTTAAATTGGTAGGCCTTTTCTCAAAAAAAGTTCAAACTGACCTGGTGATCCATACGAGCACCTTTCTTTATGCAAAGAGCCGAGAAGATCACTTTCAGATTTTTTTTCTTTTGGTGTGGAGTGGAAGGGAAGACACGTTCCCCGTGACCTCATCACACGGAGGTGTTGAGCTGGGAGCAAGCGTTGAACCATAAGACTGTTAGCCCAAATGTTTTGCGCAACATATTTTGAAATCCAAGTATTTTCGTTGCGGTGTTCAAAAGAGCTAGTGAGAACGCCGGCCCCGGGGAGTTGGTTAAGATGTCAGCCAAATGTGTATCGACTGCCGCTCGGTATTAATATTGGAGTTTGTACAGTCAGGATGAGAGCAAGTGATTTGGTACCAAAGTATGTATTCGTAAGGGCGCGAGTGCAGTGGAAGACAGTTGAAAACCGAAATTTCTCTCGATGCGGGTTGACTAAGGGTGCAGGGGGAGGGTACGAGCCGAAGAAAGATCGTGCGCCAATGGCTCTCCGCAGAAGACATGAATCCCGAAGGCCAGGATTACTCACGTGAAGGCATGCTTTTGGGGGGTTGGTACGGTATAAGATCACAGTGTCAAGATGCTACAGGTGTTAACGTAAAGGAGAGATGGAAAAACAGTTCACATGGGGGACGAGATCAGCAGAAAATATATCGCAAGATGCGAGATCCACAAAATTGTTTGTGTTATCGGTTTATGTCAAGGTTACCGCGTGATGAATAGAAACATGGCAACCATATTTTTTAGCAAGAGTAGCTGTCATCTTTGGTGACCAAGTTTGACTCGGTAATGACAGTGATATCATCAACCGGGATAACAGCTTCCATAACAAACCGTTCAGCCCATTCAGTTTGGTAGAATTTACAAGACGAATGGCAATATAATTCTTTGACGGGGTATTATCATATATTTTACGTACCGAACATAGCAGCGAACCGGGAAGTGAATATAGTCTAGAAGGCCGCCTTGCGTTGAAAACGACGGAGATGATGTAATGGGAGAATAGCCATAGAATTTAGCATGAAGACATTGAGAAAGATGCACAAGCGGGTGAGAAATATCGTCGGGAGTGTCGTCATTGCTGTGTTTTTTCTGCAGTCCAGAACGGAGATGAGATTGTTTTTTTTGTTAAGTGCAAATATTTAATGTGCATTTTGATCATGTGAGAATAGTCCGAGCCCAAAGTGAGCAGAGTAGACAATAGGACCTGACCGACAGTCATCGTTGATGAGGTGAGAATAGTCCGCACCCAACAGGGGGAAGAGTAAATAACAGGACCTAACCGACAGTCATTGTTTCTCTTTCTTTCTCTCTTTCCTATTCTACTCATTCCAATGTCGGTCAATACGTTCATCGTTTATTTCAAGCTCAATGTTGAAAGCCGAAAAAACAGATCTGGACAACGCCTCCCTATCCCATCAAAATAGTGGGGAGTTATCGACCGTTTGAGATACAGACAATGACGTTGTGACAAAGAAAACACGTGTCTTCTCTCATTTTCAGCTCACCCAAGTTTGACCATATTTTCTCAAAAATACATTAACAGCACATCCGCCTTCGTTATTAATATCACCAAAATGAATTTTTTTGCCCGATTACTGTTATCCCTCCTTGCTGCGGATAATCACTGCCGTGATAAGTTATGAGACAAAATTCCCGCAACGATATGGCGGTAAATGTTTACATGGCTTCTTCCATGTACTTGTCACCTGTATATGATATTCACACGCCAATCTTGGAGCGATGAGTCCCTACTTCATCCTTACTTCATCGAAATTCAAATGTTTTCAAAAAAGATTAAAAAAAATATCACTAAAGGATGCACATAGTTGATCCGGTCAAC
>JAULBU010023576.1:0-10381 GCA_032358235.1 Odonthalia washingtoniensis
TCAACCTCGGACCACGACCTTCAAAGCCATTATAATTATCAACATGGTGGGAAGTCAATGAACAATCAGCGAGTTGGGGAAAGGATGGAACGACGTGGTAGTAAAAGTATACCTATTTCACACACTTTTATTGCTGACGGTAGGAAGCTGCCTATCGATAGAGTCACAGATCAACTATTGAATGATACGAACAGTGATGATCCGAACAGTGAACATGACGAACATGATGACTCGTTCTTGGAAACCGTGCCTTCAGATTTGGACGTGGATATGGTGGCAAATGAGCGTAGTATAGGTATTGAAGGTGATGACAATCGTGTGGATGGTATGGAGCAGGTATTAGACATGTTTTTGGACACGCGCCTCTCGAATAGTGATAAGAAGTGCAACGCTGTTTTACAAACACTGAAAGAAAATACACACTGGCTCGTAGAATTCTGTTCCAAATTCAAGGACATGGAAAGCATAAAAGAGCACATAAAAAACAATATATTGCAAGATATTAGGCACAAGGATTTAAGATGGAGAGTTATGTATCAGAAGAACAAGTTCGCGTTGAGTTCTATGTTCGGGATGCAGCAGAAGTTATCAAGTCACAAATACGTTTCAAGTCATCAAATTACATTATTACCAAAGCGTCTGTCAATAGATCAGTTCTTAGTCACCCAATGAACTCCGACTTGGGACAGGCAGAAAAAGAAGCAGAAAGATTCATCAAAGAAAGTGCCGTGGAGGGGGATTATTGGCACAAAAAAGAAACAGGACGGGGAGGAATCTTTTGTATCTTTGTTACAAGTTTACAGCTACAAATCGCAGGTTAATCTGAAGCTAACGTCATTCACTTTCTATCCTCTTCATGTTACACTCCTCAACTTCGCAGAGGAGGCCGAGACGAGAGAAGATTACTTAACGTCAGTCTGTTGTTGCATATTTACTTGTTGATTCCCTTCCTACCTTGTAATTAAATTCATCTTATGAAGATACCCAGTATAACATGTACTCACACAGAAACACACGCTCCGTCAATCGCCACGAAAAACTGAAATGTCTACATGAGTGTATTGAAAATTGTATTCAGAGTATATCTGATCAAGCAGTGAAAGGAATTTCTATGTGTACAAAAGATGGAACCAAACTTCACTCTCACTTTCTCCTTTCTTCTTACATTGGTGATCTTCCTGAATGCGAAGATATGTGTAGTGTGAAGTGGAATGGAAATACAATTTCACCATGTCACAGGTGTCTAATTTCTAAATGGAAACTACCGTTCAACACCAAAGAATCCGAACGCTCGCTTAGTGATTCAATGGATTTAATATGTCGCTTAAAGAACGACGATACAGACGTAACAGCAGAAATGAAGGATTTTTCAATGATCCCAATTGAACCTGTCTTTCATAGTTTCCCAATGGTGGGTCTGACTCCAGCTGTCGATATATATACAATTTTCACATTTGAACCTCTTCATTCCCTTTCCTTTGGAATATCGCGCATGCTCAAGGAATGAGCTAGCCGAATGCTTTCTGATTCGTCTCGCTATTCTACATCAATATTGACTGTTAGTGCGGAGAAACGACAGTACAATTCAATACGACGATTTATTTTAAAAACTCGTAACTTTTTTCTATTCAAAGTAGATAGAAGTTCCCCTGGTTTTAAGTTACACGTGGATTTTTCAAGATGTTGGAGTGGTGGTACTCTGTCTGGGCTTTTTACAGAATCTGGTTTGGTCGGTATGTTGGAAGGTGCAGATTTCAACAGTGTCAACTCCATAGGACACTGCGGGACATAGATTTCATGTACATGTATGGTTATATCATCTTTAAAATCATAGTTTCATAAAGGAGCGCCAAGCGGATGACATTTCGTACGGATTTTAAAAACTTTTCCGATGTCCTCACTTCAAAGCAACTTCCTCTCCATTCTTGTACTTTTAAGTAGTCATTACAACGGTCGTCTTAATTATCAATTAAACAACTGTTCGGAGACCACGGAATGTCACAGTGCATATCAGAACACCAAACATTCGTTGCCTCAGAAATATATTGGTGGACTGATGGTGTCATTTTTTCATGTATTGAGCTACATAGTCAATAACAAAAGACGGATAACTCTTCCAATGAGTTTCCCTATTCATAGCTATTTGTGCAGATGACCTTTCATTCTTCATTTGTCTTTGTTTTCCTGGACTTGACGCAGATGTAGGGGAAGTTATAACGCCTTCTGCAATTTCAAATTGGAACTGTATTTTTCTTTCCTCTTCAACGAGACGGGCGAATTTTTCTTGATATAATTTTACAGTACCACTGAGATGGCGACACAAGCCTTTACTTCCTTCATAATCTCTTTTCAAACTGTTGAATACAATCATTGTCACAACCATTGTATCTGCTTCACCCCCTCTGCACTTCTTGTACCGAGCTCAAATTGTTTCGAAGGTAGTTCTGATCTTCCACCCATTTTCCTGTCCTGTGCTCTTGCAGTCTTCATTATCGGAATATATGTCCTAGAATTCCTGCCATTTTCTATGCGTCCTCGTCTTTCTCCGTTCTCTTCACTTCTCATTTGAATCGGATCATTGACTTCAGGGATAATTTAAAATGCTGGGTTACTAATTTAGTCACCATTGTCATTATCATCATCACGTTCTGCTCCTCTCCTATGTTTTCCATGCGCTCTTACTTTCATCAAACTAGGACTCACCATCCTAGAATTCATGCCTTTTTCTAAACATCCTCGTCTTTCTTCGTTGACATAATTTTGAATTCGGATTGGAGCAATTGAAGCAGACACTTTAGAGTGTTTTTCAATACTGGTTTGCTTGTTACACAATAATCAGAACGGTCGTTACTAGTCTAAACATCCCTAGCATTGGTATAAATGAATGCCGCAGAATATTTCATAGATGCACACGCCATCTTTGAGTTAGTATCCAATAACCGTGTATTAGATTTTCCTAAACACAAGGAGGAAGAGCTTGAAACAGCATTTGTATCATCTTCTGCTGATTCCTGTGTTACTGCCGCTTTCGAAGACAAACTTCGTCCTCTACGTGATTTTCTGATACTTATAGAAGGGGATTTTTCGTATTTCCGAGGATCATTGATACCATGTTTTACCAAACCATCTACGGGTTCAGAATTAGTTTTAAAATACCCCCTAACGAAACAGCTTCCGTCAAAGCTCGACTGTTTGGAGGAGTAGACTGTACTTGTTGATCACGTATTGGTGACTCAAGGTCACATGAAGATTCATTTGTTCGTTCATTTCGGACCACCAATCGCATGTTGGTCTTTTTTCCGTTCAATAGAACTATACATCATTTTTAAATCCCTCTTTTGACTTTTTCCGGCCATAACATCCAGGCCGCACTATCAATAAAAATTGCAAAGCATTTTAAAACGGGAAAAGTTGGTCTAGAATCTTTCGTACTTGATCGACAGTACCTAGTCGACTATCTTGCAGTATGCGAGTAGTGAATCGTCTGAGAGGATCTTTCACCGATAGACTCGTATCTCTTGAATTAGACTAGCAACGGTTTGTTTTATGTTTTGAAATGACTGTGTCCATGCTGATTCATCTATGGCATCAAGATGGATGGCGTCAATCGGGATAAAAAATTTGAAGAAAAATCGATTGAGACGAGAGGGAAATGATGCAGTAGGCATCACATTCTAAGTTGATATATAATTTTCATCAAGTAACCCAAGTTGGCCACTGAAGGGGAGTTTCTAAAGTTTTGGACCATCAACAATGATATATACGGCATCATCAGCACAAATGGTACAAAAATGTCCAATTATACAGTCGTACTTTTCATAAATACGTACAAAGGTTGACTTCTCATCCCAATTACAGATAAACTTTTCACCACGACATGGACACACGTCCTTTGCCCAGGTTGGAAACAAATTGATTGTTTCATTGCTTCCAAGTAATTTACTGAAGTTACAAGGAGTAACAGGCACTGCTCCAATACCCTTTACGAAAATCGTTCAAGGTCCATCTGAAATTCCTCGGTAGGTACTGAAGAGAATTTGATCGGCAATTGGCCATAATTTTCGTCCATTCAACAACTTGCTCAGATCAAGACAAAGAAGCGACGTATCAAATATACCACACGTTTAATGGATTCCAGCGATTAAAATAGTTCGAAGAGGGGCCTACGTAGATAAGTGTTTCAGGTTTCTGTGGTTGATCATTATCAATATTTTATATTATCATTAATTAATGTAGTAGTGGGTACAGGTTTTGCTTTTCGAATCATAACGAAGTGAAAACCTGTTAAGTTAACAGGGTACGCATATCAAAAGTATGAATTGGGAAAGACGACTTCAGCGCTGCGATCAGCTGTTTGACGTTTTTCAACCTGCATCTTTCCCATAACTTGAGTAGATCGTATAATTCTTCGGGGATAGGCAACCAGTGTGGTCCACTGCCTGTTCTGACGTCTTTTTTAGTTGAAGCTGTGTTTGGTTTGTGTGGCGATGCAGTTGAGACTGTGGTGATGTTTCTGATGTTGTTGAACTTGATGGGGGTGAAATAGATTTTAATTTGGTTCAATGTTTCCATTTGTGTAACATTGTCGTTGAGATGGTGGTGATGTGAGGACGGATGGAGGAATGGTGGCAGTAGAATTTGCATTTTCTACTGTTTTTGCCACTCAATTAGTCGTCACGGTCGGGAATAAGGCTGCGGATGACTGGGAGCATTTAAAAAAAGTCGAATTCCAGCTGGTTATGAAAACGTGCGATCCATCTGCGGATAGTCTACAGATTGATCGGTTGCTATGAATGTTTATTGTATTCATATATTGAGCCCTTTTGAGGGTTTTCGTACTGAGTTGATCACCTGCAAGGTGCTCCAAGTCTTCTGTGTCACAGTTTGAGGTAAAATCTTCCTCGCGCGTTAATGGCGCATCAATGGTTGATCATGTATACATTTTTTCTACTTCTTCGTAAGATGCAATAATTTCACCCGTTACAACGTTTTCATGATCAATGTTAGATAAACAAATTTATATTAAATCATGAATTTTTCAAGAAAGTTTCATGCATACTATGCATGAACATTTCATAAAAATTCAAATTTTGATTTTAAATTTTTTACAACAAGGCCAACTAACTGAGCTTCAGCAAATTACATTTAGAAATATTTTGAACGTGTCACGAACCGCCGGTCGCACTCCAAGTCTGACTTCAGACATTCGCTCACCAAACTCGTTCTATCTGAACAATCAGTCAGACGATCTCCTCCCACGAAAAGAATAGCGGTTACATAATGAAAACGACGGCACAAGTAATGCTACTTCGTAACTAAATAACGAAGACAACCTCTTTGAAAACTTACTCTCACTATCATCCCTATCATCACCATGACCCTCACACCAGTTCCAACTTCTATACTAATCAATCGATACTCAATAATCCCCGAACCCCGTCGAGCTTTTTTCGCATCTCATTTTTCTCTTCAACATCCGTCCCTTGGTCCTGCTCCTATTTAACTTTATGACATTGACATGTGATTAGCAATACTATGGAATCACATCTCATCTATCAGACATTAGTAATGGATAATATAATCATTGTTTTTATTGAGTTAATCACAAATTTCGCGTAACAGCACAGCATAAGTCCATTCACAATCTCAATGAAAAGAATTAATGAGCAAAATCAGCAACAGAAGCATCCGGTAATGAATCACGAACATCTACTTCTTTAAAATTTTCATCGACTTAGTTGTATACATTTTATACATTCGTCCTACTAAGATGACCCCCAATCATGTAAATATATAATTTTAACATTTGGATGATATTCCTGCTTCATTCTCTAGTTTCTCCTAGTGGATGGTATTTTTTTACTCAATTATTCGTTAACTAGAATGATCAAATTTCTTTTATGTTTTTGGATTATTTTTATGTCCTTTCTTTTTCCTAATTTTATACTGTCTAACCCTTTTATATATCATTCTGAATGAAAATACACACCCTCAAGTAAGAAAAGTTAGATACGATATACGTAATGCTACTACTGAAGAAAGATATACAATAATGTAAGTTATGACTAAACAGTCAGAGGCTATACAAGATCGTCTTATTACTTCAAGATATGATCGTTTCGTTATTCCTATTAAAGTTTCACATAAATATTTATTTAAAGAAGGTGTAGTTCATGATGCAGGTGCTTCTGGAAATACTGTTTTCGTAGAACCTAAAGAAGTCTAAGGTTTTAATGATCATTTAAGAGGACTTGCAGATAGAGAAAGATCTGTCGTTACAGAATCTTTAAGAAGGTTATCTCAGGATTTTCTTAAATTGGTTACTCATGATATTCAAATTGTTCGTGATGTTTTGGAAGTCATTGAAGCTACTAATAGAGCTAGAGCTTCTGTTTCATATGGTGGTGTTGAACTTTGTGAATATGATCGTATTGATAATACTACCACTGATGTTTTCTAACCAAGATTAAGACATCCTATGTTAATGTGGGCGACTGTTGATGAAAAGAGGAGAATATACATGGAAAAGATAAAAAATAAGAAGGAAAATAAATCCAATAGTAATAATGCAATTGATAATATTAATAATAGTAATCATAAAATTAAATTTGAAGAAACTTCTGCATGGGAAAATGTTGTCGTTCCAGTGACATATGAGTTGAAAAAGGGGGTCGATGTGTTTGTGTATTTGGATCAAATACAGGTGACAAAATAAGTGCTATCAAGACACTTGGTGTTACTGTATTTTTAAAAAAGTCAGGATTCTTCTTCCCGGCTTGTTCCACTCCAATTTTAAATACGATGGAAAATAAAGGTCATGAAGATGATGGTAGTGAAGGCAATGGTGAAAAAAGAGATGAAAGAAAAGTTCAGATGCCATATTTCGATCAGGTTTTGGCGGATATAGGAGATGATCAGTCATTGGTATAACCATCCACAACGAATGAGCAGACCAAAGACCGCTTACTTTCTTCCTGGCTACGTCTTCGTCCATCACCCTCTCGTCGTCCAGCAACAACCTCTCCGAATGTTTCTATTCGTGAAAATATTCTTCCCGACGCGGGTGTAACTTCATCTCAATTATCAGTGATGTTACTCGGGGTGTCTGGTGACGCATCGGTACATGTATCCACTGCACAATCCATCTTGACACACACACAATCTATAGACTCAACGGTTATCGATGCCTCAAGCACAATACCATCCGATTTTGTCGATCTAATCACCGATGAATTACTCCTACCTTTGAAATTCACATAACAGACAATGAATCTGTTGTTCACATCGTCATCTGTAAAACAAAAAACAAAGATATCAAAAACAAGAACAAATATAATGCCAGTAGTCACTGTAATAAGTCACGTCGATCACGGAAAGACATCATTACTGAACGATTTACGAAGCTCGAATGTGCAACCACAGATGAAGGCAGTATTAACGCAATCACTGTCGACATTTTCATGTCATGTCATTAATAGTATAAAAATAATGTACTCCCTTTTGCCAAAAGTATTTTCCAAAATGCCAGAAAATTTTGTAATTACTCGAAAATTTTGGCCAATAGAATTATTTCACGGAAATTTTTTAACATTTGTCAACTTTTTTGGGTGTACAGTGCAATATTTTTGACATTTTGCAAAATAGTTTAACAATGACGTCAAAAGTAATTTGAGCATTACTCAAAATATTTTGTGCATTATGCAGCATATTTTGAGTATTATTGAAAAATATTTTGAGCATTACCCAAAACGGTATTCATATCATGCTCCACATATTTTGGAAAATGTCGAAAAGTTTTCAGTACCTTCATTATAACATTTTGTTACATTTTGAGAATGCAGAAAAATTATGATCCCAAAAAGCATCAATATAATATGCCAAAAAAACTGTCCAAAACGTTTTTGGAAAGCCAACATCAAAACATTTTGACTTCTTTTGGGCACAAGGAAATATGAGATATGTAAAGGCTCCCAAAATATCCCAAAATGCAAAAATGTTTTGGATCTTTTTGGAAACGAATCTTACTGACCAAGGTCGTACGCACCCATTCCGAATTCAAATTCGTAAAACCAACCTGTCCCATCGACTTATTTATGAGGGAATGGAGGCTAACACCTACTAGGTGTTAGCCTTTCATTCCCTCATATTTCGTGTTAAATTCTCTGACCTATGTCTTTTTTAATACTTCACACGGTACTACCCTGTAAAGTACTATAATAGCCATAGGTCTGAGAATTCAACACGAATTACTTGGATAGGCATAACAACATAACCTCAATCTTGATTCAACACTCTACTAAGTGGATAATCAACACCTTCAAACTCTAAACCAGTGCACCCAGTTACTGGATTTAATGTTACTCACATTATTTAGGTGTACTGTAACAAACAGATTTTACAGATATTAATGTGTGTAACATTATTTTAGAAATAACATTCTTTCCAGAAATACCGTAAATAATGTGGAACTCATTAATTGTTAAAGTAAGATTTAATGTTACTAAGATAACCAGTGATTTTATTCTTTCATCGCTTAGGCCCTAGCGACATCAAAAACAGTTCGGTGCTGTGCGCATACTTGACCTCTTCGTCGCCCCAAAAACCAAGTGTTCGCCCATTGTCACCATTTATAATGAAATGAGTTTCGTCAGCGTTCTCCGTGCCGTTCTCGGCGAGCAGTCCTGACTTCATCATACCACATACAGTACCCAGATGCTCCGAAACAGAAATCTCAATTTCCAGTTCTTTCATCGGACTCGAACAATGTTCCCAGTGTGAGCATGGCTCACGATTCGATAGAGTTCCGTAAATGACTGCATCAAGCGAAGTTTAATCTTCCTATAAAGCAGTTGCTGTGTGCGTGGATCAGCGAGATTCATGCTGTAATGACTGCGTTTCCAGTTCCGCAGAATGTCGACGGCAACATGACGAAGAATTGTTAAGTTGCACGCCAAGCCTCCGAAGTCTGTCCAACTCCACCCGCAAGTCAACATTTAATAACTCCACCCATTCTTCTTGTTTCCTTCCACTTCCTCCATACTTTCACCGCACGCGCTTCGACCCAAATGTTGTCACATGTGTTATCGAAAACGCCGCATCACCAGGAGTCTGTCCAGACAATGCCACTTATTTGTTATCGCGATCGACTCAAAGTCGTTTTTCACGCATGAGGTTGGCCCCCTAAATAATTCAGGGACTTTTTTTACAGTCTTTAACGCCAGATGCCACTCTCCGTGCATGCCAGTGTGCGATACCAGCCATGATACGATATTAGATCGAGTAGCGATGGTAAAAACGTGGTGCAAACGAGAAGAAGATGTGCGAGTTGAGGCTTGGGACTCCCCAAGGACGTTGGAGGACCCTGGAAAAGCTTCACCACCAGAAGGACCAGCCGCGGAAATGTGCATTGCCGTCGCCGGTACTGTGTTCAAGTTGGGACTTTCGAGCCACCGTTGAGACACCCGATGAAACGCAGCAACAATTGGGTATCCAGACCCCATTTTTCCGTTGACTAGTCGGTGTCGTGACAGGACGGAGGTAGTGTGGCTAGTATAGGTACAGCTACTATGAACTCATCGGTCCATTTCTGGATCCATTTTCCAACCAAATTTGTATGTGTGACGGCGGGTATCTGCGGTGAAATGCTGTTTACAATGTATATATTACAATGTAGGTGTAAATGGTAATATTTGCGAAATTTCTTCAAAAAAACATGTCTTTAGTAATATTATTTAAAATATCTTTCTATTTTGATATACAAAATTTCATGTTACATACATTAATAGCCCACTAACATTATTTAAGTCATAACATTAAGTCCAGTAACCGGGTGTAGAGGAAATCGAAAAATCGTTAAAACTTTTCCTCCACTTTTCAAGTGGTTGTAACTGCTGACTCTACAATAGTTCGTACGTTTGGTTACTAAATCACCATGAGTGGTGTTGATCTTCCAACTGATCTTGTAGGTAAGTTGTTGATCTTCTAACTGACCTTGAAGGTCAGTTGGAAGATCAAAACCACTCATAGTGATTCAGTAACCAAACGTACGGACTAAATCCGATAATGAACGAACATCAAATGACGGAAAGGATGACAATACGCAAACCAACGAAAAATAGGTGAAATTACCCGAATTTGCTAAAACAACTACAAGAATTGGAATGAAGTAATGGTCAACATTATCTTTTTGATGCCGACATATCGTATCTTGCTCTTGAAGAGGGGGTCGTGTGGTGCAATTCATTGTAACACGTGTTAGACATTTTTGAGCCTAAACTTCACGCTTAAAGTACGCATACCAAATCGTGACTAATGTCACATCAGGTAAAGAAAACGTGGCAATATTCTGACGTTAGGTCACGCTCTACGTCTTTCCCGGAGT
>JAULBU010023587.1:0-39568 GCA_032358235.1 Odonthalia washingtoniensis
GGCAGTTTCAGTTTTCAGAACACTCTCCCGCTCTCATTGTTGGAAAGTACGCCATTATGTTCGAAATAATGAATCTAAGTCGATTTATAGATAGAAGGTTAGGGATGTTGTGGGTCAATAAATCCTCGATAGTGTTCTCAATGGAAAATACTGTGAAATGGGAGCTGAGAAAAACAGCGAGAAACCTGTAGAAATCTGAAACAGTTAATTATTTCTCGTCCAGGTTTTGAAGTGTTATGCGGTCATTTATCTATTCAACACACCTGTTAACTATTGGGTCGAGGAAAAGTATAACATAGCACGATTTCCCATTTTTGAGATGCTTCGCCACCACTTCTTTTTTAAATTACCCACCACCGCTGTATCCAACCGCCGAGCTCGTTCACCCAAAACAACTGTGGAGAAGTCCTCATCACTTTGCAGACTCACCTCCCCACTAGTTATTGGTGTCCAATTACTTATCATATTGTCATGTATACCTTCCTTTCTTGTGCCCCGTCCTCTTGCACGCACACCTCCACCCACACCACGTCTTCGCTCGCGTCCAGTACCTCTCGGTCGACCATCCCGTCTTTGACCCCTTCCAGTTGTAGTTGTAGTTGGTTTAGGTTAAATGTCATCGTTTGGCACGGTAAACGGCTGCGCATATGGTGTAGGTAGGGCTGCGTGCATCATGCAGTTTTTGATATGGAGGGGTATGCATGGTAAAGATGATAAGGGGAAGAGGTAATTTACTTGCAAACGTTGGTTTTGTTGAAAGGAAAGAAAATAAGTTGCTTCGCTTGAAAGGTGGGGAAGTAGCAGTTGAGATGAGTAAAAACAGAAAAGGGAAACGGTGAGATGTAGGACGATAGGGTTTTGAGATGATTAAACAAATTCGTTTTATTTACCTCAATTGGATTTACACAGGTCATGATTCATTACAAGTCATTGTAATTTTGTAACGGCCTCTTCTTTCATTACCATAAACAGATTAAGATATTTTTAACTAATTAATTTGGCCATTCTCCGCCCAGCCAATCATATGCCCCGTTTTCTGTACCCTTGCTCTCCCCGCCGTGGTATGCAAATTTTTTTATCGTCAAGCTAACACAATAATGATAAAATTTCTGCTTTTTTTCCATTTCTTCCGTTCGTCAAGTTAACTTGAAGATAAAACATTGGAGATATTTGGACTTTCTCCCTAAAATAAAAACAGGATTATTGGTAAGTGAAATATCAAAAATGACTTGTAACAGGTCAAATGTGAACTTCTCTCAAAAATCTTTCCTGCATTACCCCTTTAATTGACATGAGACGATACAATCCCAATTTTAAGTTCACTTTTTTACAATCAACAGCACTTGAGGAAACGGGCCCTGACCAGTGCAAAATGTGAAAAAAAACTACAAAACATCCCTGTCGCCCCTAAAAGTTTCAGTTAATGGTATCTTTATACGAGGGATTACTGTAGTGGCCAGTGCCTGAAACATAGTGACGATATCGGACAGCAGTAAAATTCTTACTATGCTGAATTACGTGATCAAAGTTTGATCCAATCCTAAAATAGACAGCCCGGAACAACCTATGAATATGACATATTTATAGCAACATTGTTGCTTTGAGACATCCCTCAACCAATCACACCAGTAGTACTGATTTGATTATCTATTCCCATTCAGTTTGAATTTTTACAAAGATTTAAATTGCTTCCAACAAAACAAACTGTACCTACTACCCGTCTTCGTCAACTTCGACTGCGGAGAGCTCACAATGAAGTTGATGTCTCTATCCCTCTCTCCTTTATAGCCTTCGTTTACCGTGTTCTCGTCTACATCAACGGCGACATCGACAGCGATAAGTCTTTTAACTACTTTCAGTTTGTGGACGCTTTTCATATAAAATGCCACATGAGTCGACCCCTATTACTCTGTCCGTTGCTGACGAGGACTCGTCTCATGTCCCTTCTTATTCCACCTCCAAAATAACTTCATCATCCACCCCACTAATAACATCAACATCACAGTCACAATTACTTTCCACGCCCTCTTGTTCTGTTCCTCCTCAAGAACAACAACATCCACAAGTTCTGCGTCATGTAATAACTTCAGTGTTCCTCTTCGGCACCGCCGAATCCATAGCCATAACCATACGCCCACAATTAATTCTGGATGCAACTAACAATGATGCCTCCAAATCTGCCATTTTCAACGGAGTCGTAATGTCACTTGGGTCTCTACTTTCCGTATTTTCCATACCATTATGTGGTGCAGTTGCTGATGCTGTTGGTCGGAAGCCAATATTGTTGTTATCTCATTCTGGCGAATTATTAAATGTGATCCTTCTTTCATGTTTTCCATTTTCTCTTGTATCTCAATTTGTTGCAAACCTCTTGTTGGTATCAACTTCCATTTATATATCACTTGTTTTTACTGTAGTTGCTGACATGGCTGCCCATTCAACCACTCCTGCAGCCACTTATTACGGGTACATAGGTGGTACTTTCGGTACTTGTTTCTTATTTGGACCTGCTCTAGGGGGTTATTTAGAAGAAAATGTTTATCGATTATCTAGTCTTCATGTTTCTGCAGTTTTTGTCATCATGGCTCTTCTGTACGCAACTATCTTTCTTCCAGAAACTCTCGATTCTCCACTACCTGAACATGGTGACAATAGTCAGCAGCAGCAATCACTGAAATCATCATTCACAAAAGCATTTCATGCATTCACAACCACGGATATAAATCCGATACCACGTGCACGTTCATTCATTTCACAATCTCCTGCAATGAGATACTTAGCTTTTATGTACGCAGCTGAGACCATATCGATGTCGGGCCTAACTTCCATTTTATACCTATACGTAGCCATTCGCCTTGGCTGGGGACCTCAACAATTCGGACTGTATTTATCAGCATTTGGAGTCACCGTGTTAGTCGGTCAGATTGCCCTCGTACCAATGATGATTAGTATATTCGGTGAGAAAGTTTCCATACTTGCCGGTATGGTTTCTCTTATAATCTCTTATTTCATATATGCATTTGTTACTTCAACTTATCAAATGTATGTCAGTCTGGCTGTCTCTGTTTTGGGTTTTGTTGTGGCTCCGGCAGTCAAGGGTATCTTAGCAAGACAAGCACCTTCTCATTTACAAGGTGGGCTGCAAAGTAGTTTTGTTGCTGTAGGGAACGTCGCCAAACCTGTCAGTCCTATCATTGTTAACCTTCTGCTCGGTATAGGACTCAGTATTGGAATGAGCGGGTTGCCAATTTTCGTGTTGGGGATCATCAAAGTTATTTCTCTTGTCTTTGCTTGGCTCGCTCTGTCTTCTCCGGGTTTGGAATGATTTGAATTATCAAATTGAATTATCAAATTGAGCGAATAATATTCGCTCAATTTGATGAATAGTATTAATTTTATTGAACATAAAATAATTTTCTAACACGTGTATATATAATACCCCAATTTTGAACCCATTGCATCTCTTGCATCACTGTGGATGATTTGAGATAAATCCGAGATTACAAGTGATGCGGGATCGTCGACAAGAGGTGCAAAACGTTTTTGTCGTTGGATGAGTTGATAGCACCACTCTACTATCCTGTTTGATTTATTTATATCCATAAGCATATCTTCAAGCAGTCATCATCAACCTTCAGTCATGGTGCAGGCCTTCGTGCCAACAACAACGTCACCGCTCTTCTTCCCGAAATCAACAACACAAACAAGACGTACAAGTTCCATTCCACGGCGCTCACATCCAACATGCACATCATCTGCTAATGAATCTCTTAACACGGAAACAATAAAACGTCGTCAATTCCTAAAATATCTTACAGTAACGCCATCCATAATTACCTTGTTCACAGCAACCCAGCCAGCAAGAGCAGACCGCACTGGAAAATACTCTACGAAACTAACTGCGAAGCGACGCTACCTGCCTCGAATTGCAAGAGGATTGAAGGAATTGGCAAAGGCATCACCTGAAAATACGGAAGATTGGGTTGATTCCCTCAAACCGTTCATGAACTTACAGGACGATTTTATCACTGCTTTAAGTCTTTTCGGTACTACATACTTCGCGGAAGGTAATCGTATCGGTCCTATTGAAAGAAAGCTCGCAGAAATTGTTAATAATGTGAAAGAGGACAATGAAAAACTTATTGGTGCTGTAAAAGAACATGACAGGGACAAGGCTCAGGAGGCTTATAACGCAATTTCAGCCGCTACTCAAGAATATGTCGACATTGCTAAGATTAAGGATTCATTGATTTCCTTTGCTCCGAAATAAATGAATGTATTTTGGTATTTTATAGATTTTATTGTGCTCCTCCCTCCCTCCCCTTCCCATTTGTGTAAACTGGATTATGGTCACATTATTATTGGCTAAATGTTTTTTTTATTACCAAGTAAGTCTTGCTTTCTTCTACTTACAGTATCTATCAGTTCAAAATAAGAAAGGTACATTTTTATGAGTGCTTCAACTTTGCATCCGTTGAGAAGCGTCCCAAAAAGAGCGGGATTAAAAGAATCCTGAGACAAGATCAACTTTGTGGGCATTGATCTCCTTACTGTATGTTCCAATGGGGTGCGACACGTGTAACATTCATATGCAATTTTGGTGCATTAATGAGGACCGCATAATGTGCAGTGATTGGTGGCGGAAATGATTATTGGAAAAAGCCATCAAATTTGCAATCCCAACTTGAAACAAATGCCAATCCAATAATATCCACATTTTGCCATACCATCTCAACATTTTCCATCAATTTCACTCTGAATTTACTCAAGTTATGGCGTTCATCACGCAATTCCCCACGATCCCGCTTGCACACCCTCTACAGCACTTCACCCGCCCATCAAGCCTTCGTAATCCGCCACGACGTCCATCACCCTCTAACCGTCGCCCAATAATAGCCTCTCTCGCCACAACGCCTCCACCACAAAAGCAACCTTCCGATAATTCAGACGAAACGTCCCAGTCAGCAGATAAATCAAATCCCGATGACGAAGCTGATGC
Organism: Odonthalia washingtoniensis; assembly: GCA_032358235.1. Lineage (NCBI taxonomy): Eukaryota > Rhodophyta > Florideophyceae > Ceramiales > Rhodomelaceae > Odonthalia > Odonthalia washingtoniensis. The sequence continues at coordinate 5,000 of JAULBU010023587.1, forward strand.
CCCCGATACTACTGCAAAGGAGACAGAAACAGAACCAGACCCTTTCGAAACCGCACAACAAGCAGTTCAATCTACCATAAACAACGTCTTTGATACATTTTTCGATCCAATACGAGCCGCATGTCCAATTCTATCATCGTCATGGACACCCATGTATGGTAATTATATTCTTCATCCTCCTTCCACAGCCACATCCATCAAACCCAAATCAGTTATTCATTTCCTAGGAGGTGCTTTCTTCGGTGCTGTTCCTCATCATCTATACCATTCCTTCTTGTCACGATTATGTGCTCGAGGTCACGTCATCGTTGCAACTCCATACAACCTATCATTTGAATATCTTCCAATTGCCGACGGTATTGCGAGAGCATGGGAATCTGTGGAAGGTGATTTGGCTTTTAGATACGGCCCTTTACCTGTCATTGGCGTCGGACATTCAGCGGGCGCGGTTTTTCATGCTTTAACTGCTTCACTTTTTGATGATGCTGCACCTAAAGCTGGTAACATTCTTATTTCATTCAATTGCCGATCAGCGGATGATGCCATCCCTAGCTATGGTGATATCGTCACACCCATCGCAAAAGCTGCAATTTTAGGGGAGAAGGCATTACCTGACGATTTGAGACAAAGATTACAAGACTTCCCACAGAGATTAGATTCATTATTGACAGAAAATAATTTTACACCAAATGCATTACGTGAAGAAGTTCTTCCAGTCGCTCAACAAAGTAGAAGATTCATTGAACAAATATCATCCCTTCTACGCGAAATTAGCGGCGACGGTAGCAGTAAAGATGAAAATAGACAGACTGAAGATGGAGAAAACAGAAAAGATTCTAAAGATGCATTTGGGGAACAAGAACCAAAAACGAAGAATAAATCAGGACAGAGAGAATTTTATCCCGCACCGACAGAAGTTTGTGCAGCAATTGAACGATTATATCCAGTGTCTGAGACGTTAGTTGTCAAATTCGAAAAAGACTCATTAGATGACTCGCCACAATTAATTGAAGTGCTTCAAAGATGCAATGGTGCTAACCATTCAGTGGTGGAATTATCAGGGTCTCATCTCACACCATTGGCACAAGATGCTCCGGACATTGCAGCTGCCGCTGCTGTCATCTCAGGAGGTTCGTTTGGTCAAGGTGTAGTAGGGGCTGTGAGCGGGGTTATTGGGGAAGTTGTCGGGTCATTCGGGGCTAGAGATTTGAGTAAGCTGGAAGTCGTCATCGATGAATGGATCGAGGCGGGAATCTCAAGCGGGAAACTTTGATCTACTTTTGTGTTGATAACGGAATATGGATTTTCAAAGAAGTTTTAAGAGGAAGATTTAATAAAATAGTAGTTTTTTTCTTTTAATTGGACCAAACTAGCTTGTTTTTGGTATGATTGGAATGAATAGAACAGTTTCCTGAACATTTTCTGTAAGGCGTCTTTTGTAATAAGATTATCGGGGCTCATTTCATTGGTTGTCACAGAAACCAGTTGCTGTACAATCCGCATTACAGCCAAGAATCGTCTTTGTTTGCTTTATTCAAAAGCCCGACGGTGCTCCTTTTCCGATCGACAATGGTTACCAAATCTGACTGCATCATCGTCATTACGCTTCCTTCTCATACCATGGCATGGGTAACTCACCAACCCGCGTTTGTCGTCACAGCCTCCTTCTCACGTCTTCGTCAGTCATCACCTCACCGACTAAATTATTGTCGCAAACATGATTCGCTCCCCTGTCGTCAGCGTCGATCGTACATGTGCACACCTCTCAATTCTCATCAGTCATCATCGTCTCCAACTAACCTTGACTCCAAGTCCTTTTCCTCTATTGTTTCACCCAACACATCGTCATTATCATCAGAGCAACAGGGACCATTCTTAGAACTTGACACATCAGATCCGAATGGCCCTAACTTCAATCAAGGTGGTGGTGGTGGTACCGGCAGTAACGGTGATGATGGTGACAGTGAAGATGGAGAATATTCACGATCCGAAGTTTTATCGAAATATGGAAAGGTCGAATCCGAAATTCCAGAAGACGTAACTAAAATTTCTCCATCTGAACTAGATGCATACCTCAAAGCGACACGCACAGGACTTTCCGCCTTTTTTGCCACCATCTGGCCTGGATGGCGTTTACGTGTTGCCGCAGATCCTGAATTTCCATTCAAGCTTTTGATGGAACAAACTGTTGGATTAGGATTAACAGTTTCAGGAATGGTTGCAGCTCGTGGTGCGAATATTATAAACGAACTTGATTTTGCAATTTGCGATACCATTGTTGGTGCGACAATGAATTTCGCCCTTGTTTATTTACTTACTCCTGTACTTGGGGCTAGTAGTGGTGGTGTGCTTTCTAGATTACCTGCCAATTTATTTGCGAAAGGTACTTTTTCAGTACCTGCACGAATTGGTGGATTTTTATATAAGACTACTTTATTTTCACTTTGTGGATTTGCTGCTTCAATGATTGGAACATCCGCTAGTCAGGGTCTTGTCTTTTTGAGAAGGGCTGTCACTAAGAATGTAAAGAAGGAGGGAGAAGGACAAGCACAACCAGAATTACCGAATTTATTAGTAAATTCAGCTGCTTGGGCGGGATTCATGATGGCTTCTTCAAGTCCTAGGTACCAAGCACTCGCTGGAGTAGAACGGTTACTGTTTTCGTACACACCGGAAACTGTTGCCAAAATCGGCAGTGGATTACTGAGGACAGGGAATAATGTACTTGGAGGTGCGACTTGGGTGTTGTGGGCCAAAGCTATTGGATTGCAAAAGACCGAAGAAGAAAAAGAACCAGCTCAAAAAGGAGAAGCTGCTGAACAGAAAGAAGCTGGGGATTGATAGGACTGATTGAGATTACTAGGCTTCTTTTTGTAGTCTTTTACCGTAAAGAACGTCACGGTGTATTGACATCAATTTTATTGTGCTCGTATTTTAGCGTACGGTAGCCATCCGTGCAGCTGCACATCTACATTATCAAATATGAGGTAGAACTGGGTCCCAATGGTAGAATCACCATCGTTTCCATCATAATTGGTACCAAGTCATACCACTGTCGTAGAACCACGATTTGCAGATCCCTTTTTATCAACGTTAGAACATGTTGTATTCGTTTACTGTCATTTTCAAGTCCGAAACAGAATACTAATGCAGAAAACGAATAGAGAGTCTCTACTAGTTCTCTGCGTTAGGACTATGTTTACTAGAGACAAAAAAGTAGAATTTTGAGGTGCAAGTTAAGTCAATTGGAATTTATTTCTTCATATCAGTCGCATTATGTGGTATCGATGTGGTAACGTAGTATGGAAAGCTTGTTCTTAATGTTGGTTAAGTTACACAAGCTGGCATACCGAAAAACTTGGATTCGGTGTTCAACACATTTCAGCCAAGTCATTTTTCCTCGACTGGGTTTGTTGGGTTTGTTCTGTTCGATTTAACTCTTAAACAAGCGATATCGCATGATTGAATCACAGCTGCCGGAACGAGCCCAAGAGGAGTATGTAGGTTAGAGACGACACATTGTGACGAATCGGCTGCAAAAGCAACCAGGTGGTCAGCACTCACTGTAGCATCGCTGTCACGCAATACGATGAGCACTTGACTCTGAAGTTGTTTGTTTCTTGATGATGTAAGGGCGTCCAGTGCATGGAGGTAGTCTTGGCGGGCTTTTGCCCGTTCTTGCTCTAACTCTGTGATTTGTTTAAGATCAGGTGATGCCTGATCCATTTCAGTCATAATTCAAATGTCCGGGGTTATCTTTCGTGTGTTGTGTCTGAAAGTGTAAAAAATTTCAATCCAAAGAAATTACTATGCGCGTACAAGCCACTGGTCTACGCTTCCTTCAAAAAGATTTGATCTTGATCTATGAGGCCAATTTTGGCGCAAGATATTTTTGAAAAGTCGTACACACGAGTTCATAGACAGATCAAAATGCAGGAATTAGAGAAACTTGATTTACGTGAAATCGGAAAAAGTTAGGAATTTTGAGTTGAATTGAGACGTTTCAGATCAATCGCTTGATCAACAAAAGAATCTGGGATGTGAGCATCATGATATAAATATTGTCATACATCGATCCACTTGATATCACCTGCCACCAGGAGTCGCCCGGGGATCTTTCCTGAAGATGGAGCAAGTACCGTCATTGTATTTTTCTCAGGGTTGACACGAACAACATGGACGAATCCATATAGTGGAGCACGAACGACATCTTGTTCAGATTCAGCTTGACTAACACCCAGAACCTTATGAAGAAGGTCATGTAAATTGGTCAATGTAACTGGTGCTAAAGGATCAATTGAAGATTCAGCACCAACAGGTAATAGACTATCAGATAATTGAGATAAGACACCACCGACTTTAAATACCTTCACTTCTTCAAAATCCATTACTGATGAAAATGGATTGTACATATTGTCAAGACCATAAAAATACTCACGTACTTTATTAGATTGCATTGCCATTCTAGTAGCTTGATCTCTAGATACAACACCACCACTTTTATTTAATAATACAGTTTCTGTAGCGGCATTATTTTCATCAAATGTACTTCTTACAGATGCATATAATCTTTCTGAACCTAATACAAAAACAACATCAGCTTTCATTGATTTAATTGTATTTATTACTATTTCTGTACCATCTTTACTTTCAACATCACCACAAGTATCAATAATACAACCTACATACGGTGTTAATGATTTTGTTGATAATACATCATCTAATAATTTTCCCATTGATTGAAATCCAGCTTCACTTACTGTTAGATTTTGTCTTGGTGAAGTATGACCTAACATGATTGGTACAATATTTTCATGCATAACACCATCTACATCTAGATCTAAATGATTAACAATTGATAATGCAATTGCACCTGGCATAATGCCAACAGCACCACTTGATGAAGGATCTGCATCAATAACTATAGCATTTCCATTTGCTTTAACACTATAAGCACTTAATATATTAACTAGCGCAGTTTTTCCACAATCTTTAGTACCAACTACAATAGCACGAGGACCTGGTAAATTTGCAGATTTAGCGATTTCTCTTTTCGACTGCAGTACTGCATGTGCATTAATATATGAAGGCATCGGTGTATTTGTAGCTGTATATGCCATGACTGATGATGGTGATGATGATGATGATGATGTATTGGTATCAGAACCTTCAGTCTTGATAATATTACTACTTTTCTTGGTAACATCTAAAAGAACAGTTGCTCCATGCCAAGTGAAAACAGCTGCATTTAAGCCAGGCCGTAAAGGATATGAGCGGTTGTGTGCTAATTCAATACCAAACATCTCAGCTGAACCTGTTTCAAGCATCAATGTTGCTCCGCTCAAATCTGGCGGGATCTCAAATCGTAACTCATGTTCAGCTTCCAGTTCAAATGTTTGTGGTTTGTCATCCTGCGTGGGAACTATTGGCGTTGTTAATGAAGTTGGTGCCTGAGCCATGATCACGTTGATTTCTTTTTGCTCGCGCTGTTATTTCAAATTCAAAAAGCAATGAATGGCCAAGATATAATGAATGGTATGGTGGCAATAATGATACAGTTGCAGAGTAGGACCGAGATACTGTAAGTAGTTCTATAAGGCCCACAATAGCAAGTGATGAATTACAGTAGAACATCATACAGTGACTCTGCTTGTTCCAAAGGTCCAACTCAACTTGGGCAACTGGAACGTGATGACAAATAGGGGTACAGAAAAGAGAACAGTGACAAAGAAAACAGAAAAGAGAACAAAAAGGCCAACAACAATCATTACAAACAAATAATATTTGTATATTATACATATATATATATCAAGCGCGTTTCGTTGCCTCGAATAATTTGAGGTGCACGATGGCCAACGACGATTCGTCTGCGGTTGCTGCTAAGCGTCCTTCTGCGACTGAACCGACTGCCGATCGGTGTGTATCACACGAAGAGATTCAGGCCGATCTACGTCATTTATTATCAGAGATGCAAACGACTTTCAAATCAGTTTCAGAGTCTGTATTGACAAAAAGTAAGTGGGTGAGAAGTTGATGTTGACACTGGACATAATTCTGTGAAATGCTTATTATATGTTGTTACTAATTAATAGTCTTGTCTTATTATTTTTATTATTTTTGTTATTTCTGGTTGTATCATGTTGTGAGCAGTGGATATGATGCTAAATAAAATTCAACAGTTGGAACAAAGCGTCGCTTCACTGAATGCGGCAGCTGTGCAAACACTGTCATCAAATAGAAGTCAGTTTGATAGTGATGGTGATGGTGATAATAATAACGTTTTACAGCCCAAACACGTTTCACAGTCCAACGGGAATGATGTTCAGCACAACACTTAGTGACGACTTATCGGGTTGTCTTTTCTCTGTTGAACTTCTTTTTGCTTTCTAACAGCGTCGTCAATAGAATACATTTTAGTTATGAGTAAGATAACTTCAACAACCATGGCAATGATCATAGCTATTATACCAGCGATTAATCCGACAGTTACATTGCCTGTGGAATTTTTAAATACATAGTAAGCAGCTACAAAACAAGTAGCCATAGTAACAATAACATTAAAACCTAAAGACATTTGAGGAGCTAATTTACTCATTCTTAATTGTTCAATTTGTAAATTATCATTGGCATTCACTCGTGACACATCTTTAACCATATTTGCATATTGTTTATTTTCTAAACGTTTACGTAATTCACTTATTCTTCTTTCTAATTTCGGGTCTCTTCGCTTTGGAATTAGTTTTTGGACTGCATCTTCATGTGTTGTGTATATTTCAGTGCTTGATAACAATTTTTGTAATGTTGATTTCTCGGTTTTGTTGCAATTCAAGTTATTCGAGTGAAGTGACGCTAACAATTGAGTGTGCGAGATTGTTGATACGGTTGATGTTTTCTTCACTTTGGTTTCGGCTTTCGTACTCGATACAAGCTGCAATATTTCGGGAGTGACAACGACAGCAACCATTTTGGTTTGGTTTGGTTTGGTTTGGTTTGGTTTGTTTGTTCATGCGAAGTTTGTTGGTTTAGGTGTGATTAGCAAAAGAACAACAATCCATGAAATAGTATAGGCTACGGTTTATTGTTTATATACAGTGCGATGAAACGTGCAAATTGCAATGCATCAAAATAAAAAGCAACGGCTGATCTCACGTCAGGTGGTGATTACCTGCCAACACTCCATCGACACACATCAACCAACATGCATTTGTGTTTCGTTCATTGTCCAATTCCGTATAATTCGTTTCTACCATCCCCGTCATCTACTCTCAGTCCATGTTCACATGGTGCACCTCAACTTGGCATTTCATGTGCACAAAGAAGGCGTAAAAGCTTTCATCACGTAACATGTTTATCAGCAGCGCGTGAATATGAATATTCAGATACCAATGGAGAGTCACTAACAGATAAACAACAACGACGCAATTCTTCTTCTTCTAAAGTATCAACGTTGGAAAAAGATGTATCATTTGATACAGTGTTACAAGAATTATCAGCAATTCAATCGGATGGACCTAGGAATGTAGCTATACTAGGAACTCGTCATACATCATATCTGCACCAACAAATTATAGAACTTCTTACATATGCCAATGTACTTGTGGGGAATCATGTATTTACTTCGGGTGCAGGTGGTACAAATGCTGCAGTTATTAAAGGCGCTCTAAGAGCTGAACGACCTGATTTATTAACAGTCGTGTTGCCACAAAGTTTACTTCGGCAGCCAGGTGAAACGCAGGATCAATTGAGAAAAGTTACAAACCTTATCGAAATGAAACAGAATGATCCATTACCGTTAGATATCGCTTCTCAACTTTGTAATTCAGATATTCTTTCGAGGTGTACTCATTTCATCGCTTTTGCCTTTCATGATTCAGATGTCGTGTAAGTTTCTCTTCTTCCTTTATCTTATCTTCTACTATTAACCTTGTATTTTCAATGTATATCTGACTGCTTCTTCATTTTCATGTTCGCTTTCATGTTCGTTTTCATTATCGTCTGCCCAGTCTTGAATCTGTGAGACAGGCAAAAGATTTACGCATCGTCGTAACTGTACTTTATCTAGACTAATCGTTTTTCAAGAACATTTTTTTATTGTGATAACAAGCTGACGCTTCAAAACAAATTAAAAGAAAACACAACAAAATATATAGCTTTCACTTTGCGGTACCTTCTAGTTCAGTGATTCGTTTCTGAAGAGAGTCGCGAGAACGTTCCAAACGACGATAGTTCTCAGTAAGATCAATTAGAGATTTCACTAATTTATTATTCAATGATTTAACTTCAACTAATTGCTCATTTAATTCATTATTTACATTACGATTGTCATTACTATTATTACTATTGATTTTTGAAGAGTCAGATGAAGAAGATTTAAAAGAAGAAAGTTGTGATGATGGTGATGGTGATGGTAATGATGATGATAGTGGTGGTGGTGGTGGCGGGGCATGTATTTGTTGTTGTTCGAATACGGCAGCACGTGATTTAAGCCCATGTTCATTTATGGGTGTATTTGATAAAGATTTTGAACCTGGTATTTTTCTTTTGTTATCAGTTGAAGGAGAAGGATCAATTTGTTCAAAAGCAGCAGCACGACATTTGATAGACGATTTGTGTTCAATTTTTTCAGCAGCATCAGCAGCATTACTTTTGTTAGTTTGCTCAAACATTTTACGTGCATTATTCACTAAAGTTTCAGCATTTGCCGAATCTTGGTCGGTTGTAGAATGTTTGCCTGTTGCAACATCTTCTTTACGAGAAGCGGCGACGCGACCATCTCCGTTGTCACTTGCAGTTCTTCGTGCGGGGATGACATGATTGACCTTGGGGGTGTTTGAATTGGATTGCGGATGATGTGGTAGGAGTGAAGTTTGATTGAAAAGTGAAGGTGATGGTGATGATGGATTTGCGGCCGGTGGCTGTTGTTGAAGGTTTCGAATTCGATCACGTACCGACGACATTTCGATAAGTTGCGTTATCGATTGGAGAGGACATGCGTGAAGACGATGGGCGAAGAAGTATAGTTCGGTTGTTCAAATTTGAACAAATATAGAAGAGAGGAACAAGAAACGTATTTTTCAAACGGAACCGGTTTGCGGAGGCGGGAAGTCTGACAACAATGTTACAACTGTAACACATGCTACGTGTACAGTACACTGAACGTTCATTGCTGTACTTTATTTTTGCAGGCGGCCAACACATTCTGCTCATCCTTCTAAACTGGAAACGTCGTCGGTCGTCGCCGTTGATTTTTATACTTTTGTCACGCTCAAAGACCTCACATTTCATTATACTTTTACTTGAATTTATTTCCAAAAAAGTGTACACGTCGCACACATGTACTTCCAATTTAATGTCAATGTCACGCGTCACGTTCCAATTTTCGTTACAACTTCCCTAAACTGAGTTTTTATCGACAAATCCGCGACGGGAACAGAAACCGCAACCTGAGCTACGATTGTTGTGCACCCGTGCACGCGGTGTCGTTGTTTATGGTAACAAAATGTTTTCTGTCGCTGTAATCGGTCAATAATAAATCAACGCCCACGTCGAACGTTTCCACTTTTCACTTTTTCTCATCCGCCAACGTCCTTTCCTTCTTTTTCTTGCGAAACAGACTCAATACTCTTTCTAAACTACTAATACTATGGGGGCCGCTGGAGGAGTGTCACCGATGAAAGTTGCTGAAGAATTTACAAGAATTTATTATAGTGTTGTTGGTAAAAGGCCAAGTGAATTACGTAAATTATATGGTGAGAAATCTACATTCGATCATGGAACCGCAACACTTCGTGCAAATAACATTGATGATATTAGTAAAATTACTGAAAATATACCTATGGCTAATCATTTAGTTACTGCCCATAATATTGTCGGACATGGTATACCAGGTGGCAGTATTCTTATAGTTGTTACTGGTGTTTATGGACACGCTTGTATATCATTCTCACAAACTTTTGTATTGGCTAAACAATCTGATTCAACAGATGGTCATTTCTATTGTTCAAATGATATTTTCTGTGCCTCTGTTGATCCTGTTAAAGATTATGTTAATCATACAAATTTGAATACTCAACCAACTGTTAATACTACTCCTGCTGTTGCTGTTGCTGCTTCTGCTTCTGCTGCTGCTTCTGCTTCTGCTGCTTCTGCTGCTTCTGCTGCTTCTGCTGCTTCTGCTTCTGCTGCTTCTACTGCTGCCACTACTACTACCGTTGCTAGTGCTGCTACTATTGTTGCTACTAGTGTACCTGTGCAACAACAGCAACAAGTTGAGCCTATTCCTGTTACGACGCCTGTACAAGTACAACCACCATCGCAAGAAACGCTACCAACAGCTGTTGCATCTACCAACGCTGCATATCTTCATTCTTCACGTAGTCATCAACAACCAAATCATCCTATTCCACAGAAATTGGCCAATACCAACACTGCCGTTGCTACTACTGGCAAGGACGTTCGTGAACAGACGACTAGTGATATTGTTGTTCCATCGACATCGTCACCGCCAACGACTGCAACCGCCAACATTACTAATGATAAGATGAGTAGTCCCAGAGTTGATGCACAACAGCAACCTAGTATTGCGGCACCAAAAGCTGGAAAAACTGTTGACGCTGCAAACAATATAGTCGAAGAAAAGAAAATGCCTACTGTACCTGTGAAAAAGACATGGGCTTCCATTGTAACATCAACAAAAGAAGACGGTATGATGATGACTAATAATGGTAACGGTGCTTCTACTGTTGTTTTAAAAACATCTAGCAGTGGTGGAAGTAGTATCGGCATGGGAAATACAACAACCGCTACTAGTAATAGTACCACTAGTGAGCAACAGGATGTAAAGGTAAGCAGTGGTAATGAAAGTGTGACCGAAAGTGATAATCTTGAAAAGAATGTGAATGTATCATCACATCATAATCACAATCCCAATCAGTCATATCATAATCATTACAGTAATTATAGTAATGGTGGAAGGATGCAGTATGTACGTAATAGTAATGTAAGAGGTGGATTTGGACCATCTGCTGTTGTTACATTGTCTAGTACTGGTATGGCATTGTCATCACCATCATCGCCATCGTCACCATTAAGTGGGTTATCTGAAATGAAAGAAAAATTAGTTGAAGAATTCAGTACGTATGGACATAAATTAAAAGGTGTTGAAATTAAAGCTGCTAAAGGCATTGCATTTATCGAATACGAAAGTATGGATGGTGTTAAAGCTGCCGTTGAAGCTTGGGCTAATGGTCCGAGACAAGAAGGTTGTTTCAAAGGCACCGCTTTACATGTTACGGAGAAGAGAATTACGAGTATCAACAATGGCAATGGTCACATGAACGGTGGACGACGTGGCGGATCTATGCGCGGCGGATCTGGCGGTGGACGCGGAGCATACGGTGGTGGCGGGTATGGAAGCGGTGGGTATCGTGGCCGTGGACGTGGTGGTCGTTCTGTTATCAATAGTAATAATCCTAGTACGACTAGTACGACTACGGCTACTGGTATGGCTATGGCTACGGCTTCCTCTTCTACTTGATTAAATCAATATTCAGTTTGTTTATATAAAGTTGAAGAAAGATCTGTGGTTGATATTATTATTATTTTTTCTTGAATTGGATTGTTTCTTTTTGCTTTGTTTTTTTTCATCCTCCTGTGGATGTTTGATCCTCAAAAAAATCTGATTGATCTACTGTAAACAGGTGCTGTGGAAGCATCTAGGATTTATACTGTAATTCGCAACCCTCCAGTTGTAGTTGTATTGTACACGTGTTACATAGTTACTTTAAATTTTCAATATTTTTATTGGACCGGATCTATAATTATGCTTCAAAAGCCGTCACCCCTCCACCGTGCGGGAACCCTACTCTACTTGTTTATTCATTCTCCAATCCGGCTTCCCGCCTTCATTCCTTACCGGCCCGTACATTCAATTTTATTTTTTCGCCTTTAACCTTGCCCGTTCATCTTCCTTCTTCCAACGCTCTCCTCCCCATCCTGTCTTTTCTTCCATTTTTTCATAGTTGTTCTTGACTATGGTTTCTGCGCCGATTGCACCAATTTCAACAACATCACCATTCACAATGAACGGACCATCATCAAATGCTGATGGCACAGCGACTGGCTTAAACATATCTGAGAAAGCTAAAGATGTACGTCGTTCTAACATCACCGCAGCTAAAGCGGTGGCTGATGCCATTCGTACGTCATTAGGACCGCGAGGAATGGATAAGATGGTTCAACAAGAAAAAGGATCTGTATTGATTACCAATGATGGAGCGACTATATTAGAACAAATGCATGTTGAACATCCAGCTGCTAAAATGTTAGTACAATTATCAAGATCTCAAGATGTTGTAGCAGGCGATGGTACTACATCCGTCGTTGTTTTATGCGGTGCTTTATTAACAGCTGCTTTGGATTTATTATCAAAAGGCATTCATCCAAGTGCTATCAGTGATAGTTTTCAGTTAGCTTTGAACATGAGTTTAGATATTGTTAAAGAAATTGCTGTTCCAGTTGATTTAAGTGATAGAAGAGAATTAATCAAAGCTGCTAGCACAAGTTTAAATTCTAAAGTTGTAAGTGAGTATGCTAATTTATTAGCTCCCATCGCAGTTGATGCCGTATTAGCCGTTAGAGTTAAACGATTTGGTGGTGATATTGTACCAATTGAGAAAATTAAAGAGGATCAACAAAAAGGTTCAAGTGTTAATGCAAATGGCGTAAATGGTACCTCAAAAGGTAGTAACGGTCATGATGTGGTATCTCCAAAAGTGGATGTTGACGATGATAAATTGAATGTTGTTACTGCCAACGTTTTCCCGGATTCAGTTAGTTCAAAAGCTAAAACCGCATTTGTTGATTTAAAAAGTATTCGTACTGTTAAAGTATTAGGTGGAACTATTGATGATACAGAAGCAATTGATGGCTTATTATTAAATCAAGGAGCTTCTCGTGGTGGATCTGGAGCACCTACAAGAATAATTAATGCAAAAGTTGCATTAATTCAATTTTGTTTAAGCCCACCTAAAACAGATGTTGATAATTCAGTAATCATACAAGATTATACAGCCATGGATCGTATTTTACGTGAGGAACGTCAATATTTATTAGGCTTGTGTAAAAAAATTAAAACTGCAGGTTGTAATGTTGTACTAATTCAAAAATCTATTTTAAGGGATGCAACTACGGATTTATCATTACATTTCTTATCTAAAATGAAAATTATGGTTGTACGTGATATTGAAAGAGATGAAGTAGAATTTATATCAAAATCTTTAGGTTGTATACCCATAGCAGATATTGAATCTTTTTCATCTGATAAACTAGCAAAAGTTGAATGTTGCGAAGAAATTGATTTCGGTGGTGGTTATGAAAGAATTGTAAAAATGACTGGTATAATGAAACCAGTTAAAGAAACTGTTTCTATTCTCGTACGTGGATCTAATCACTTGGTTTTGGATGAAGCTGAAAGGTCTTTACATGATGCATTGTGTGTTGTACGTTCAATAGTGCACGAACAATTCTTAATCCCTGGTGGTGGTGCACCTGAAACCGAAGTTTCAGTCGTGCTTTCGAAAGCAGCTAAAGGTATGAGTGGCATTAAAGCTCATTGCTTAGAAGCATATGCAGAAGCTTTAAATGTAATTGCCTTCACACTTTCTGAAAATGCTGGGCTTTCTCCAGTTGAAATTGTGACAGAGTTGAGAAGACGTCATGCTGCTGGTGAATCTGCTGCTGGAATTAATGTGAGAAAAGGTGCTGTTACAAATATCTCTGATGAAAATGTTGTCATGCCTTTGTTGGTGTTTTCTTCCGCTTTATCATTAGCAACTGAGTGTGTTAGGCAACTTTTGAAAATTGATGATGTTGTCTTGGTCAGATAATAATATTACATTTAATGCAACGTTTTGTTCTGTTTTTTTGACGTTGACAATTATAAAAAATTATGTCCAATGTGTGTTGTGGTGTTCATTTCTTAGAACAGGCAGTTCACAATGATTCCAAATGGCTAGAGCTGCATGTACCATGCATGAAATACTTGTAGCAAATGACAGCCAACTGAAACCGAGAGGGAAAGAAAAGAAATAAATGAGAAAAGTCATAAAATAATAAAATAAGAATTTCGGAAGATAAGACCTACTAATCCAATGACGAGTACTACCAGTGACTGCTAACTCACACAACCAAGTAATAACCAGCACAGCGAAGGCAAGTGCTTGGTCATCGAAAAATTCGAAAAGGAAAAACAACATTCCTGCAATAATCGGCACGAAAACCAGAGCATCGGTAGCATACCTTATGATAACACGACCGTAGCCCATTGAACGTTGAGAATATTGAGATCTCATTAAAAGCTGTAAATCAATAGTTAATTTAATCATTCTTACTTGTACTTCCCTTAAAGTGAACGCAACTAACGCAGCAGTTGTGCACAGAATGAATATAGCAGTTACAATGGCACCACATTTTCGCACAAGGTGAACGGTTAATCTTGTTGCAAATGGTTTGTGTGTTTGTGTTGCTCCTGGATCTGCGTGTAGTAGATTTAAAACGCGACGTGAATGTGTTGATAGGACGTATCCGTAGGGAGATTGTGTACGTCGGCGAAGACGAGCAAAAATGTTCACTGCTATTGTGTCATAACCTATTACGTGACGTAACATATGTCGTGATATCGTGTCTCCGAAGCATGTATGATGTGATGGAATGGTTATAGTGGTTACTGTGACGTTTAACGCAGATAATGAAGAATCTGATAATAACAGGAATCCTCTTTCTTGTGAAAATCGAAAACATTGAAGAAAAGATGTTGTTGACTTTTGTTGTTGTGTTGTGATTATAATTTCAATTATTGGAGGTACCCGATGTTGCCGTTCTTCGTCATCAGTTAGAAGCATGGGGTCTAGATGAGAAAGAGTATCGGCGCAACCTTGTCGACGAACGAATCGAACATGCAATGTACAAAGTGTAATGAGCAAAGCTAATGCATAAAATGCAGAGAGGATTTCTAAGATAGTTACTATATGTCGTACAACAGGTGAATGGAGTAAAACTCTTGGTGTTGAACGTGCCATCATTGATCCCATCAATGATTCATATGTCTGCCGACTTCTTCTTCTTGTCGACGACGACATTATGTACTTCTTTTTAATTCCGCTCTCTCTCTCTCTCTCTCTCTCTCTCTCTCTCTCTCTCACTCTTTCTGGACTCTCTGTGTCCAATTCGCTGTGGAGACTGAGCTAGGCCTTTCTTCTGTCTTTGGATGTGACATGCTGGAGATTTTGGATTTTGTAGTCGTGTATGTATACAAAAAATACACACATGTACACGTGTTTTAAAACAACATACGTACTGTAGATGTACACAAGTACTGTATTCCTTCGTTTTTTCACCTTTTGCAGACATTTACGCCACCGCCATCGGACGACGACGTTGGCAATGATTAATCAGCCTTTGAAACCAGTTGAACAATCGGAAAAGTCAAAATGTCTGTAGCTGAATCACTTCTCTTGCAACGTGCGTCCATCCCGGTGGTTCCTAAGTTCCCACCATCGATAATCCATTCGGATAGAGATGCATCTAAAATCCCATTATCAGACCAAGCATCACTTGCACATAATTCGTTATATTTACTGTCAACAGTTGATGAACGATTTCCAGATTTTACATCACCTTTGCTCTTACATGATCCAGTACCTCGTCAATCACTCTCACCGCAACTTCAACAATCATTATCTGGTGCTATTATAACGATCGCACACCATCTTTCACCTATTTTTCCAGTACGCCATGCACAACGAGTTTATGAATGGATTGTAAATGGTTTACATACAGGATTGTTAGGAACTGATAATGAAATTGATGTACTTTTAATATCATCTTTGCCATTTCATTCAACTAAACAATTTCAAATATTTGTAAAAGCAGTTGTCATACCAAGGCCTCGAAAGAATTGGAAATGGTTATTACCTATTGCTCAATCATCTTCAAAATATGCGTCTTCTGAATTCATCATTAAATATTCTCCACCTATTATTCATCAAAAAGTTATTAATTTCGCTGTACGTGTCGCTAAAGATAATATTCCAACTACTTATGCCGCTTCGTTCATTGCTAATATTACTGCTAGATGGATTGTAACGGATGCTTCATTTTCGAAAAGACGTATGATAGTTTTATCAAGTTTAAAAGCTATATCAACTTTATTCTCAACACCACCGGAATTTTCATCACAAGTTATTTGTGCATTGCTCACGGTTTGTGCAAGTGCGGTCGTAGCTGGAATTGAAATTGACGTTGCTTCAGCTGTTGCTAATGCTTCCGTAGCTACTATCATTAAACTCTCTGACGATGTTGCTGAAACTGCTGTTGGATCTCTTGCTGTTGTTTTCAATCATTTTGGCAGTGGTTGTTTATTTAGGAGCAGTGCTAAGAATCTTTTACGTAAAGGCAAAGGACAGTTGTTGATGAAAATTGGAGAGTATGCACCAACTTTGTATTGTCATCTTGTACGGTGTGCAATCAGTGATGGTGTTGATGTTGGTGATGACGGAGAATTTTTTGATGATGTTACACTAAGAGCTCTGAAGGAGGCATTCACTGGAGAGGGTGTTTCATTTATGACTAAGGACTTTGTCACTGAAGCAGTTCCGAAAATTCTTGATATTTGTTCACCGTCTGGTGTAAAAAAGGGCGAGGATATACCTATGAATGATGTAAAGTCAAAACGAAATCAAGTTATATATGAGGCGCTTGTGGAGATTTTGACGCCACTTGCAAGAGGTCGATTTGCAATGGCTGTGGACTTGGGATTAAGAAAACATTTTGATTCAAGGAAGTTGAAAAAGGATTCAACTCAGTATGAATTCATTGACAAAATTCTTGGGGCTGCTTTGCATGGGACTTCGTTTGAAATTATCAAGTCTTTAACTGGTGATGATGCTTTCGAAGCGAATGGAATGATGATGTTGTCAGCTTTAGATCATCCGGAATGGTCAGTGAGAAAACATGCATTGGAACGCATTGTTAAAATGAGTGAAACTGATGATGATTCTGATGGATCGAAAGTGGTTGAAGAATTGCAAGAAAAGGTTCTGAGTATTGTCAAACATGAAATCGTTGGCAAAGTCGCACTTTCTGCTTGTGAATGTGCTTTGAAATTTTCGTCATTTTCCAAACCAGATATTTTAATCAAAGTTGTTGGTGGTAGATTATTATCGTTTGTTCATTGTTTAAATGAAGGTTCGAAAAAAGAAGATTTGAATAATGCACAACGTGCACGTAAGTATTTAAATGTCTTGTGCTTAGAGTGGGTTGGAAATGAAAGCCAAGCTGTGCTTACCATTCTGTTTGGAAGTGTTATTCATGGTGTGTTTGACGATGATGAAGATATGCTGAAGTCTGCAGCTGGTGCTTTAATGCCGCTTTTGAAACATAATCGAAAACAATTTCGGGCTGAGATTGAAGTTATTAAGAAGAGTAAGGGAATGAATATTGGTATTATGTTAAAAGTTACAAAATTACTTGCATCCAATGCTTCATTTAACCATGTCACTTTTCTTGAATGGATTCATCATTGGAAACCATCTTGGATCTTCAAGGTAATCACGTCATGGGCGACCGTATGGAGTCAAGCAGATGACATGAACTTGACAACAAAGGTATTGGAGGCATCTGTCTCATCACTTTCAAAGTTTAAAGATGTCTCTCGAAAGCAGGAATTCGTCGATACTGTGTTAATCATATGTGATTATTATTGCGACCAGTTTGAAAGAAATGGATTACAGGAGAAATTTGCAATGTCTTTGTGGTGTTTGAGTGCTGCGAAACTGAATGATGGTGCTTGTGGTAAGGTGCTTAAAGTATTTTATGAAAAGATGGGTGAGGATACAACTATGAAAATTTTACAAAAGGCGTTTGGAAGGCAGAATGAAAGACGAGTCAAAACCGTTAGTTTCAAATGGTATGTTCATTTCGCATGCTTGTGTGACTCGAAGAAGCAGGAATGCGTTGATGGGTTATTGGAGCTGATGAAAGTGTGCTACGGTGATGATATGATTTTACGTCAAGAGGGAGAACAAATCTGCAAACGTTTTTCATCTGTTTCATCAAAGAAATCTTCGCCGTTCACAAAGAATCATGCCGCCTTTTTCAGAGGAATGTCTAAGACATCTGTTGATTCTTTCCCAGTTGAGAAAAATGATACCGTTTCGGGGATTGTGATTGACGAACTGATGTCATATGTGAAACATCAAATGCTCAAAAATGATATTCCTAATCCACTTGAACGTGATGAAAATCGAAAGGGCAAAATCGATGAATTTTCTTTTGTTTTCGAATCGATGAATGGTGAAATGAAAGCCACGGATATTGTGCCGGTGCTACGTGCTGTCTTCAATCACCAGTCGAATGGGAAAGGTAAGAATTTCATGAAATCGCTTTGGTTGTCATTGAAATCATTGTTGAATGAGTTTTCTAACGATGAGAATGATTTGGTCATTGAGGGTATTGCACGTATTGTGATTCTATTGACAAATTCGAAGGCTAAGAAGACGCCGTTGAAGATTGAGAATGTCTCTTCTTGCTTGGGAACTATTCTGTCGTTACTGAAGAAAAGTTTGTCCGATGGAGAGGAGGAAGAAAGTAAGAATGATTGGAAGAAAAAGTTTCTTCAAACTTCTCTCATAGCAGCTGGAATTCAGTTTTTGCAGGTTATTCGTCGTCATCCTGGAACCGCAGCAGCTAATGTGACCTCTTTCGTTGAATTTTTGCTCGGGCTATCATCGAGATCTTCTGCAGTTGGTGAGTTCGCACGTGAGATTTTGGATATCTCTCTGGGTTCTCTGTTTCCTTTCAGGATATTAGAAGACCCTTTAGCAAATATGGCACATCATTTTCAAGTCAGTGCGAAAAGAAGGAAGGTTGGTGCAGCAGATGATAGTGAGTCTTCACTTTCAGTGACGACTGAAACTTTCAGTGATTACAATGTCAGTGTTGGAGCATTGGAGACTGTTGGTCGATGGTGTCGGTCTGAGAAAAAATCATTATATTCTGCTATGCAGAAAAGCTCTGCTCGTGCATCGTTATGGAACTTTATCAGGTCGGTCACTGATAAACTAGAAGCTGACAAGACCGTACTCGGAGGAGATCGAGAATTTGTGTTACGGTTATGTCTTGACACCCTCGGTAGTTTGTACAAGAGTGAGGAGGAAAAGATTCTCTCTGGTGATGAAGTTTCATTAACAGTTGTCGCAGGACTTTTGTTTTATCCCGGTAGAGTGTCTGAAGAATCGGAAGAAGAGGAAACAGTTGCTATTGCTGCAATTCGAACATCGGCTTTGAATTTAGTTGAAGTGCTTGCACCGTTATTTGAAAAAGAACTGGAAAGCATTGCGGCAGATGTTATCACGTCGTTACTGAAAGGTAAATCTATTCAACGTGCTTCGGACTCACTTAATATATTGATTCCTTGTTTGTTGGCAGGAGGCGCTGAATTTTCGGTGATTGCAAAATGGCTTTGTGGTGCTGCTTTCTCATCTCAGGCTTCTAATGATAGAGATGGGAGAAATCATCGAATGGAAATGAGAATCATTTTAGCCGCTTGCTGTCAGTTTGCTCCTGTTGTTGAGTTGGCTGTTAAGGTTTGTATGTCTAATATGGTGAGGCTTTTAAAAAAACATTTGATCAAAATTGAACTTGGAAGAGAATGTTGTCACTTTCTGAAAGTTGCTAATCTGAACGTTATGCAAGATTTGAAGGTCATGTCTTCCGTTGGTGAATTTATTCGATGCAAATTGGCCGCGGAATATTTAATGGATTCAACATTTATGGCAAAACTTGTTGAAACTTTGCGTACAACTACAATTGGTAATGAGAATGCGACAGAAATTGAAAACGACGTGATGAAGTCTTATTCAGATATGGTTGTGAGTATCGCAAAATGTAAAGAAGGTTCGGAACGAGAGGTTGCTATTGGGACGGCCATGGGCATATTACCAATGTCTGGATTGAGGGTTTGCTTAGAGCATGCCCTGAAGAATGAAGATGTAAAAGCTCGAACAGAAGTGATTTCATCTGTTTCGTCAAGGCTGGAGGACTTTGACACGCGATTTTCAGTGAATTGGATACTTGCTACTAGCTTCATTGTGGATAAGTCAGAAACGAAGAAGGAAGGAATATGGAGAGGAAAACAAGAAGAACTATTACTCTGCTCTGTTTTACAATGTATGCGTGATGTGATGAGCCTGGAAATGGAAGAGGGAGTAACATTGTCTACAAGTGATAGTAGCAGTGTGGTAAGATTGAAACAAGCGGCTTTGAAATGTGTGGAGAGTGTGATTAAACGATACGGTGTAAGAGATGGGAAAGTTTCCATGCAATGTGCTTCCGATGTAATGGAATTACTGGATGAAGTGATGGTGAATGCAAAGGGGGGTGAGGTGGAACATGTTGCGGACGAATATCGACTGTTTGTATCGATTGCTTTGAAGTGTTTAACGACTGTCGTAATTACGTTTGGGAATGGCGCTGTTGCCATCATTCCGCATTTGTTGAATACAGCTGTGACTTTAATTGAATGGACATTTGGACATGATAGTGATGACCTTACGGACAACATTGTCGGGAATGGAAATGGACATGCTAAGAGGAAGGATGAAAAGAAGATTTCAACAATGGAAGCGATGACGGAGGTTGCGGTTCGAACATGCGTTAGCATGATTGAACATGTTCCTTTGTTCTTCGGGCAGAAGAGTTTACAACGATTGACGGGTTTGGTCGTGGGGAATGAAGATGCTAAAGTTCTGGAAGAGGTTTTGAAAGTTGGAATGCAGGAGTTACCAAGTGCTTCTGTTGTGGCGGCTGTTTCTTCGGCTGTTGAACAATTATCAGAGAGTCGGGCTTGTGCGTATGGGATTGGTGTCTTGATGGACTGTGTAAGAAATGGACTTAATGCAATGAAAAAGAGTGCAGTCAAAATGGAAGCCAAGTCACTACTTGGTATTTCTCTGAAGTGTCTGGAGTATAGTAGAGGTGAATATGATGGAAAAGTTGGATATCCCGTGTCTATTGAAGGCAAGAAGAGTGGCGAGGGTGAGAAGGAGAACACGATTATGGTTAGATCTGGTGATGCTATGAGAGATGATACTGAAGAGGATTTGGTAACTTCTGACATGAAAATGGTAGACGAGAAATGTGGGGATATGTTAACTGCATTGACGTTGAAATTACCCGAATCTGAGTTTAAGATTTTGTATGATGAGTTTAGTCAGTGGTGTGGAGAAGGTAAGATTCCAAGTGAGGTTTCTCAGGCATGTGAAACCATGAGAATTCCAAAGTTGCAAATTAATTTACTTCGTGCGATGCCTTTTTATCGATTGTGTCTGAAATTGTTTGATCACTTAGAAGCGATTATGGTTCCTTACTTTATGCAAGAACTGGAGCAAGTGATGGAAATCATTTCAAATCAAAATCTGAGAGAAGAGTTGGTGAAGGTAAAGAAGAAAAATGAAAAGAAAAATAGAAATATAAAGAATAGTAGTAAGAAACGAAATCGAAGAGATGTGGATAGTGAAGAAGCGAGAATGATATGTATGAGATATACGAATATGCAATTCGATTTACAAAATGTTTGTATGAATGGGTTGACTAAAATGTTGAATCAAAAAAATAGTCTGAAAATGTTAAACGCTGAAGTTGTAGTGAAAATACAAGATGGATTACTGAGTTGTTTTGATGAGAGATTAGGAGATAGTGAAGAATGTGAGTTTGTTATCAAATCACTTTGTGCATTGTGTGTGAGAATTTGTGAAATGAGAGGTTCGGCTGATGAGTCTAGAGAGGAAAGTAGGGAATTGATTAATGGACTTTCTAGACAAGTTTTAATGAGAACTAAAGAAGATGTCATCAGTATTCGACAAGGTGCTTTGATCGCCTCATCGAGAATTGCTGAAGCTGTTGGTGATGACTATTTGGTTACGCTGCCGGAAACTATGCCTTTAATGGCGGAGGTTATTGACGATGAAGATGGTGGTGTACGTAAGGCGGCTAGAGCGTTTGTTGGTGTTATGGAAGGTATGGCTGGGGAATCATTGATGGATCAGTTCAAATAAAAACCAAAATTGTTGAACTTTCATTTCATTTTTGTTTCAAGAATCTCGTTTAATTGTCAAAAGTTAGTTGGTGAAAAAGAGAGGGAGAGACTGGGAAATAGGGAGACTAGGAAATGAATCGGGAAGAGGAAGGGAAGAAAGAAATGTCTAATTTATATATCTACAAGACCAGACTTGAGTATGTTGAATACGTTCGTTTCAATTTTGTCAATCGTCCATTTTGTTCATTATTCAAAGAACTTCCACCACGTCCTTCTTCACCTTGTCGCCAAAACGCAGTTGGCATAATTGAACAACTTTCATCATTCCCTCTTCCATAGCCTTCTAATAACGTCCAATTATCCACTTTCACACCTTCATCATTCACTGCATGTACCGCAGTCGCGCCTGCACTGCTACTACTACTACTACTACTAATAAAACTTCTTTTGTTACTACTACGAGAACCAGTAGTAACAACTTTTCTAACACCACCAGTTAACATTTCAACTGTTTCTCTTTCACTTCCATCCATCCATAGCATCGTCGATGTTAATGTCGTCTTTAATTGGTTTTTCAAATCTATGTTCCTTGGATGATTCAAAATCTGTGTAATCGTTGGTGTTATCCAACTTGTTGTCCCACTTCCCGTCCCACTGGATGATGTAGGTGCAGATGTAGATGATACTGCTTCTGTTGACCCAGTTGATGAATTCGAACCAGTTTTATTATTAATGTTAGTACTACTATCATCCATTGATTTAACCATGACTATATCCCCGATATGTCGAATACACATTTCCAAAACATCCAGACAACATCTCACAGCAGATTGTTTCATTAAAGCAACAGCTCCTTTAAGTAATTGAGCAATCTCAATGCTTCGACCACTTGACCATTCAACCGTTTGTTCACTTCGCTTGGATCTCAATATACTTTTCAATCTAGATTCCAAAGCATCTGAAATTTGCTGTCCACCAATTAATAAATCACTTGGCAAACAACCACTATTCATAGCCGCTGTTAATTTTTTACCTGCAGACATCAATTGTTCATATAATCCAACTTCAAGTTGAGACCCAACACCATTACTTACATGTTCAATACAACATTCCAAAACAATTCTTCTTGCACGATCAGCATCATACCATTGTCTTGCCCGTTCTTGATGAATAGCCGTACTTTTTGAAGTTTCCATTGTTAATACAGTCACTACATAATTTAAACTTTCAATCATTTTATTAATAGCATGGTATGCTATAGTTTTTGCCATTGATTCTCGATATGCCTCACTAAATGAACAACATTCCAAGGCCATATTAGTTAATGTTTGTGCTCCATCTCGGTCTAAACATGCCGCGTCAGATACCCTTGACCCGAATACATCATTTTGTCCATATTCATGACGATTTATAGCCAATAGTCCTAATTGCATTTCAATCATCCCAAACGGTTCAGTCCCTAAAGCACTACAAACCACCGATTCATCCCGTCCAACTTCTCCATAAACTCTCAACACCATATTCGTTAATAATAAAATCCCCTTAACTCTTTCAGCTAAAGAATTTCTTTCACAGTGATGATCAACACGTGCTCTTAATCGCTTCACTAACCGAATACCAGCTCTAGGTAACAATATCTTCCATATCCATGTCATTCTCACTAAAACATCCAACGATTCAGCAGGTTCAATGTAGCTACATGCACACCCGACTGTAATCATAGCAATTAAATCAATCAATAAAGTAGGTCTCACTCCTTGCAATCGAATATCATTTCTTCTACTTTCAAATACAAGCAATACTTTCTTGGCCATTTTAGAAAATGGTCCTTCAACACTCGCATTTCCCATTGTTGGATCCGATAATAAATCACTCAATAAAGGAATGAATACTGCTCCTAATATATCATTCACGGTCAATCCTCTGTCCAGTAATGCAACCATTGGGAATTCTAATGAATGATTTGAAAATCGCTCTCTTAATTTCATTACACTAAAAGTGTGCCAACCTGTTATCTTCATCATGATTTGTAAATCATCATCTGATGTAACTCCCCAATTATCTCTATTTGAAATATCCAACAAGATTGATAAACTATTCGTATCCTGTCCTGATAATGATTCTGACCTTCCTCTAAGACAAGCAAGTGCAAACTCAGTCGTTTCCAGAGGTGTACCAGCTTCTGACCTTTGTCCGAGCAAACGTATAACCATCTTCGTCCAATATAAACTCCCATTATCGGCACGTGCATTGAAAATTGCCGTCAATGATGAAAGTGTTTCCAAAATTTGTTCACGAATCGATTGGTTCACCCAAGAACTAATATATGCTTTTCTCAACCATGTCAACACAGTTTCTAAATGACCACATGCTGCTATATATCTTGATAAGTCTCCCACAAGACGAATTAATGTCATCATTATTTCATTTCGTTTCATTGCCCATCCATCAGCTTTCCATTCCCCTCCATTCCCATCGATCACATCACCGAGTTGATTCAATAACCACTCAACAGTCATGGCAGGTTCATCAACGAATACTAAGAATGAAGTCACCGTCAACATTTTTTTAGGCATAGATCGGGGTGCTGTTGATTCGCTGACTAGTTTAGATAAAGGTTCTAATAAGACAGCTTCTGAGGTTGATAAAATCGTTGTGATATTTCCAGAGTTTACCAAAGCTTCAGCCTGATTTTCCATCTTTGCCATATCGCCACTGCATGCAGAATTTAATACCAAATCATCCACTCCATTTCCTCCTACTTGTTGTTGGTGTTGATCCAATACAGTTCGTGTGACATTCGATGGCTGATGTCCAAATTTTCTCAAAAGTGATCTTCGACAATCAGCAACGGATCGATCACTGGGATCTGGGAGCATGGATAAACATTTGACCAAATAACCAGCTCCGGGATGTTCACAACTTGACAATCTAGAAACGTCACGTACAAAGTTTGGTAATGACATTAAATTTAAACGACACAAATGAGCCAAGAATCTCACAGTGAAAGTTTCATTCTCTAATGATCCCACTTCTCTCATTTTAGAAAATTCCTTAAAGAATTGCCATAATTCTCTATATAAAGGAGGATCGACATTACTGTTGCTCAATAGATTCTGAGTCATGTTCGCTATCGATGTTGTAGCCGGATTTGCATTGGTTATGTTCCCTGCCGCTGTAGATTTTTCATTTTCTTTACCAGAACCCAATGGGTTCAAATTAAGATTCACCACATCCTTTGCATTTGTAGTTATTGTGGCCGTCAGTGCAGAAGAATCATTTAGGGTAGTTGACAAATGTCGTAATAGAGCACCTGCAATGCCGACAGCTTCCGCGCGATCGCTAACAGGTCCATCCAAAGCCCATTGACAAATTGTTTTCACTGCTGAATACATTGCCCCTGACTCCTCCTTCAAACCCGCTCGTAATACTGAAATAACATGAGCGACATCTCCATGTGCTGGTAACATTTCAAATTCTCTCATGATTTGATGAGGTTCCGATAATCTCACATTAACATCACCTTTCTTGTATCTATTAGCGATGGTACTTAGTGACTTACTAACAGTATTACCTCCAGAAGTTGCCATAAATGTTGTTCCTGATGCTGGTTTTGCTTTCTTACTCTCTTTAATAGCCTTGACCAGTTCGGCACCACGCTTAAGATAACGTTCAAGGTTTACTCGTAAATCAGAGTTATTTGCTGGATATAAAGGATCAAGGGAACGAATTGTCACATCTAACAAATGGGCAATTGCGTGATGACATGCATTCGTTTGAAATGGTCGTTTCATTGGTTTCCGTTGATTCGCTTTTACTGACTTGGCATATTCACGTAGTTGCGAATTTGCTGCTCGCCAAGCCAGCACAACGTTATTAACGCCTGGTAGCAAAGATTCGCAAAGCATGAGTGCATTATCTCTGTCACTTAAAAATTCGGGAAGAAAGCGTCTGGCGGCTAGAATGGCGATCGTTGTTGACGGGGACGCTATATTTAGATGTGCAGGTGCTGTTTGTGTACGGAGAACGTCTGTTATTACTCGAAGCCATTGAGTTACATCGATGAGTGATTCATCGACTTGCCAACGTATAAGATCGAGTAAATAATTCCATAAATCAATACGGTCTTTACTATTTGAATTTATTTGTAGCTGCTGTTGTTGGATTTGCGGTAGAGCTGACATGTTCCGTCTGTTGCTGCCATTATTGGGAGAAGAGGATGTGTTGGCGGTGCCAGCAGCAGATGAAGCGGCGGTGGTGATGGCGAGGGTATTGATATCAGAACGAAGAAGGTTAGTGATTTGTTGGGTCCATAGATCAAGAGGAGAAAGAGCTGGACGGTCTGGTCGTTGATGACGAAGACATTCGTTAAGAACAGCTATTCGAATATACCAAACAGCTCGCTGTGTAGGTACAGAACGTGCATACATCATTTCGACGACCTTGCCAGAAAATCGACTGATAGTAGGACCGAGTGGAATGGGACGTGGAAGAGATGAACTAGATAAGGATGGAGTTGAAGTAAGTTTTGAAAACCATTCGTCTAAAGCTGATGTAGATGATGGCTTTTGTAATGGGAAAGTACGTTTGATTAGTTGTGATGATGAATGATGGTAATGATGTGGATTTGGATTTGAATGAGATGGTGAAAATGGAGAAATCTGAATACGTTGACGTGAAATAGGACGTGAACGACGTAAGGTTGTTAAACCATCTCGTAACTTGACCAAATCTGCAGCTGTAAATGTGGGAGGTGGCGGGGCGTCCGGGGGAGATGACGACAAAACTCTGTCTGTTGAAGATTGATGCGGTGGTAAACAAGAAGAGAACTCATATGGTTGAATACGTTCAAAATATCCATTGACAAGTGCATTACGATCGAGACGAAGTTCAGCAGGTGGTGACTGAGATTGTGGGTGAGAATGAGAACGGGACGGCGAGTGATGAGAGTGATGAGAACGGACAGATGATGAGTCAGAAGAGGAAAATGGTGGAGACACTGGGTAAACGTCAGCGCGTGTATGAGGAGCAACATGTGGGACCCAGTTCGGGACAGGCGCATTTGCGTTATTGTTGGTGGTGCTATTGTTTCTGATGCTGTTGTTGTTGCTATTTTTGAGGTTGCTGTTGGAATCGTCCGGCATTTTTGGTTGTTGGTGGTGGTCCGTGTTCGCCCGTATTCGCCCGTATTCGCCCGCGTTCGTCCGCTTTCGTCCGTATTCGTCCGTGTTCCGGCGTGGGTGTAGATGGTTTACGGGAAATTCATTTCAAAAATGGTGCGCTGGTGCCCGACGGTGCAGATACAATGGTAATGAGAATATATAACAATGTGTGTCATTCCAATCAAGTAATACTCAATAAGAATATAATTTCTGGTACTTCTGTATGCTATTGGGCAACATCTCAAATTACACTCATGTTGCGTTACAGCTATAACACTGTTACTGCTTTTTGACTTACATGTAATGTAAACTTTTTTCATTTTTTGTCATGCCAGAGCTTTACATACACTCACTGTATTCTGTACTAAACGTACGTAGCATTAAAAAACATACTGTACCTCAAGAAACATTACAGCAGTGACAATGTCAGTACAGTACGACACACTTTTTACCAAATATCATACACCGGTTAAGAGAGACTATGCATTGTACTCGGCAAGTTTAGGGCCATTTTCGATATTTTTCGATGTTTGATAGTGCCATAGGGGCAATCCCTACGATATAAAAAAGGTGTGTCAGGAATGTGGAAACGGACGTTGTAGTTGATAGCTTCCGCCACCGAAAAATTCTGAAAATAAATGAAACTGCAATTAAATTTGGAGGGAATTACACGTGTAAAACAGTAACACGAACAGTACGAATTGCAGAAGTTTGCTTACGCTAGAGTATGGAAGAAATTTCAGTGAGTATTATTAGCCCTCATCGAATTGAAGAGGACCAAGTCATGGGTCGCGGCACGATTCGAAATTTCACAAAAGCAAAAGCGTTTATGCGTGCAAAGCGATGAGGACGCGTGATGATACAGTTGGTGCAGGCTTACATTCACAGTCTTAACGTGAGTCCGGTGCTGCTACAAACGGCAGAGCGGTATCGTGATACCGTCCGTGACTACCTTTTACAAAAGGGAAGAGTACAAACCATATCTTCAACTGACTTTACTTCTGACTTCAACTGCTTTTCTGATGAACAGTGTTTATTACAGTTTAGATTTATTAGAAAAGATGTGTTAAGGAGGGTAAAGGTAATTGGGTGGTTGGAAGAATGGACACATACAAGAAGAAATAGATATGGAACAAATGTGCTCATTTCCACTTGCGTTCTTTTACCTAGAATGGGAACACCTTGTCAGTAGTCAGACGTAGCGTGCATGTTTGGAAACATGCGCCACATCTGTCAGAAATATTCTGGGAGACTTTGGAAAACTTCATGGAAGTTAAGGGCGATCTTATCTATGGGAACATAGATGGTTGAAAATTGTCGGAATGGTTGGAAATGTATGCACTTTCTATAAAAGAAAAATGTGGCGCACTGGAGAATTGTATTGGATTTATAGATGGAACAGTTATAGGTATAGCACGTCCGTACAACATGGGACTGCAGCGCGTGGTTTATAATTGCCATAAACAAAAAATACAGGCTTAATTTTCAAGCTATAACCACCCCTGATGGACTTTTTCTGCACACTTACATTTAGATGGAAGGAAGAAGACATGAATGGAAGTTATAAGTGAATTTTGGAGTTGAAGAACAGTCGGAGAAAGTTATGGAGCAGAAAGATTGCAGATGGTGTCTATACGGTGACGGTAGTTATAATAGTAGGTGGTTCATGGAGGTCCCCTTTCAAGGAGTGAAACTATATGCAAATAATACCGTATTCAATGCTGAAATGTCAATCGGACGAATCACAATGGAGTAGATGTTCAAAGAGGTGAAGGATTATTGGACGGTGCTAGAATTCACGAAAGTAACATCTGAGAGAATCTGTGTCGGTTTGCTATAAAACTGTGAGATGCTACTAACGAATATTAGATGCTGTGTGTATCCAAATCCTACCTCAATTTATTTCGAATGCGCACCACAAACCGTCGAGCAGTACATAGAAGAAGACTTGTAGTGTTTTTCTAATAATGTCACAACAAGAATGCATTAAATTTCACTAAGTACAGTTTTATTTCAAGATATTCCTTGGGGTGCTCGTGAACCCATTCTGGGGAGACCTCAGATCTCATTCTTTTTCTGCGCTTCGAGCAGTTAGTAATCATCCAAAACAACGTATTAATTGTGGTTTCCACGACGTGCTAACTTCAACATCAGTTCAAGATGATCCATATCCTGTTTGTGAGCAGCATCAGCTTCTCTGCGTTTTTGTTCTATTTCTTCCCTACGTGCGTATTCTTGTGCGGAAAGTTGTTGTTTCTATAGATCCAGATTTTCACGTTCAATCTGAATTCTTTCCGTCTCTCCATTTTTTATTACATCATAGAATCTTGCCATGAAGACTTCAAACTCATCCCCGTGGTTTTCTAATCGGCGCTTGCCAGATTTTCGCGTACTTTTTGGGGTTGAATCAGCTTCAATAATTTCTTCATAATCTACAGTTCTGGTCGCAGCTATTCTACGTGAATTGGCGAGTTTCCGTACTCGTTCACCAAGTTCTTCCTTTTACTTCTCCCTACTCTCCGCCGCTACTATTTTGTGGTTGTCATTCCTCTCCCTGTCATCCCATGCTTCCTTCATACCTGCCAATAGCTCTTCCGCTTCTCCAATTCCTCCACCAATTCTACTCATTATTGATTCGGACTTATCTGACTTATCAAATCGAGCTTGAAGACGTTTGTAGCGACCTTGCATCGATTTCCACGCCACTGTAGTTGAGAGATTCTTAGTTGCATTTGCTTTCACCGCGGCAATCTCAAATCGTTCCATTGTTTGTCCATTGGGGGATAAGTGCGCTTTGGATGCCAAAACTTCTCGGAGGACGATTAAATCGTCTTTGTCCGAGAACTTTGGACGGTGTCCGACGCGAGAAGTGATCGTCGTAATTATTGCGTTTCCTTCTGTGGCTGTATTTGCATGTTCGTTATTTTCGATGCGGTATGATCCCGATATAAACGGTGATGGTAGCGGCGGTGGAGAACATGGAGAACGTCGGGGAGACATGTTGAGATGAGGTAACGGAGTGGTAGTTGATATAGACGGTGATGGAAGTTGGGTTGGAAGAGGTGGTAATAAGGGGAATTCGGAAGACATTTTCTGATGAAGTAACGATGAAGTAAACGGGAAAGAAAGAGAAAAAGTTGGGTTGAGTATGTTGCGGTTTAAAATTGGAATTGCGGTATGGTAAAACTCGAGAACCTCCCCTTTTCCCGCGTTTAGTTGCAGAAATTGGCTTCACTAATTAGTCCGCTTTCTGTATCATTACAGAAACAAAAACATTTGACTTCACTAACTGTACAATAAAAAGGACATTACAGTTTATTTGCAATTTATTTGCGGTTTTGTAGTGGGGTAATGTCTCTAGTGTATCACGCGATACGTACTACACCTGTGCCAACACAGCTGCACACGTCGCCACATGTTACACATACTGTAAACTATCGTCCGAGAACGCGCCGGCGATGCCTGCAAGAGGCACCCACGAGACATGCCGGGACACGCTGAACCATTTGAAGATAGCTTCACAGATCAGACCTCTACCGAAACGGCTTCACGCTATTTTCGATAGAGACACGTCTCACGCCCGTTTCTCTGTTCTTGTTGTCTCACGCCAGATTTCACTGGTATCCCAGCTACTCAACTGGCGGAACCGGCACCGAATCATCCGACAATCCCGGTCGAAAATTTCAATATCAACCGAGATATCTCTCCAATTCACGAAGCAACTTTATCCGTTTACGTTTTTTCAATTTAATGTCCAACCCATCCGCTGCCTCGGTCGGCCCCAATACGCTGGCGCAGAATGCAGCTCTCCTGACGCCACACTACAATCCGGACCTTGTCTTGCGTACTGGCACTGCACCCGTGTCACCTTCACAGCCACACGACAGTCCATCAACCGTACAGGACGAACCACCGATCCCAATCCGCTCTTCTCCTGGTTATGACCCCATCTGCTTATCAGAGGCATTCGCATCCATTGAGACCCGACTGACAGGGCCCAAGTTCGACAACACACCGTATCGGATATTCAAGCATCTCAACCACCTTCATATACAGACAACGATGCCTACGCTTCTGATTTCGACTTATTTCCTCTGAAGTCCGAATATATAACCGGTGATGCGAACCCCGCCCACTTCACGTCACCGAACCCGGAGCGCACCCAATTGGGACCACGCAACATCGCCCAGCCTCCCGTCATCGTTCCGTTTTCAGCCAATATACCCAACGAAAACCGCCAGCGTATGTATTCACATAATCAACTTTTCCACAGCATGCTCCGTGCATGGTACTCCTTTTACGCAACGCCAGGAGTATACCTCTGATTTCCTATCCCCGGCGATGCTCTACATGGATGCCCTAGACTTTGACCGTCGACAGGCCCAGTGCACACAAGGCCCCCGGTCGACAAAATAACTTATATCCGTTCGGAATTAGATTCCATTATACGCCTCTGACCCTACAATAAATTCAATGAATGGACGGCTTCACAGGAAAGGAAATCCCAAACTCAGATCGATTCCTACATCACCGCCCATTCGGCTGCGATGCAAGAAAAGATCCAAGACTTATCCCGCGACAAAGCCGAGCATCGCGATGAAACACGCGCCCTGCACGCTTCGATTTTATCCATCCCCAAGACTACTGCCCGATTCGGAATTTACAACTAACATCGTTGACACTCTCAGCAACAGAATTTCTCACAAATCCGCGATCTTGACGAAGACCGTCGGCTTCCTTCGAAAAGTTGCTCATACCAAGTTCAAAATTCTTCAGCAGAAGTCAACCGAACCGGTGATATATCCAGATCCAGTATACCATACTTCACCACGGTAACCGTATATTGCCGACGCACGGACCGTGCCGACCACCCGTCCTCATAATCCTCGACAACCCACTCCGTCAAACGGAGCTCATGAGTCACCTGGTCATCACTCCCCGTTGAAATCCGCTGCTTAACCGTCGAACTTTTACAACTACTCCGACCCTGCTGCGGAACTCAAATATCGAGTATGGATGTAATCCGCCCTGTTATCACAACATTTGCAACCTCGCTAGATTTCCACTCCTATCGGTTAATATTACGCTCGTCTCTATACGACTACCAAGTGGCGCAAAACATGTACACGAATACTCGTCGTATGCAGAGCCAGATCAAGAGAAATCACTTCGATGGCACCGACCACATCCGCATACTGGCATTCTTTCAACGTTTCCGCTTGGCGTGCGAATAGACACGCGTACATGAAGGAGCTGCCATGTGGTTGGTCCCGTACTTCTTACTCAGCTCCGCACGGGAAAATATCCAGCTCCGCCTGGAAACTGGAGCACATGGTAAATCCGATCGGTTCTCGCTATTATCGAACTACTCCTTAGTAATTTATCACCTTCTGCGCACTTATGTCTCGGACGACATCCTCGCCGCTGCCGAATCGGACGTTACCACATGACGTCAAGAACCCAACGAAACAACAAGCGCCTATGAGACCACTTTGGAGCACAAAGCTTTCCGCTGCGGTAACGACTTTATGCCCGAGAGAGTGATTTACATCTTGCTAGAGGGAATCCACCCCAATTTGCGCAACAGTATGCTTTCATACCGTTCGGAACACCCACGCGCTGACGTCCACGCCTTGGCACGACAAGCCCACTACTTGGCGAAGTTGACGTCCCATACACCAGTCATCCCGAATTCGGTTACTAACCCGCAGTCCATCCCTCCACCAATTACAGGTGTCCTAATTACCACAGAAAATGGTACGGAACCCACCGTGTCGGATGTTTTTACCACAGTCATGCTATATGAGAACATGACCGATTCGACTATGATGGATAAGGGACCGTTTTGCCGGATTTGTTACCAACGTGATGATCACGTCACCACTAAGTGCCCTTGCCTCCAAACGGCAAACTTACGGTCCTACATTGTAAACTGTAACCAGAATTTCCGCTCTTACCAGGCATCCGTCAACCGACGTCAACCGCGTCGGCGTGGGAAACCGTACGCTAACCCACGTGGAACGCCACACCCGCACGAGACAACGGCTAAAGCAACACCGCTTTTGGAAAACAAATAGGGGTTTCGCCTAGGCACCCGACTCCCCTACTACTGACACAGCCAACAACCAACCCCCTCCCTAAAATCTAACCGACCATTCCATCTTGAATAGAACCGCATCGGTTCTCAGCGCCTTCAACCTCCCCATGCCACAACCTCGCAACACTTACCGATCCGGAATCAATTTTTAAACATGGCAACTATAAGGTGGGTCTCACCATCAGAACAAACCCGACCTACCACTATACTACACAAGCTGTCTTGGACATCGGCGCCGGACCGAATCTGATTCATCTCAACCATATTTAGCCCGCCTGGCAACGTTTAATTGAACAAGCATCGATTCGACAATTACATGCAGCAGGACGAACCCCCTCGACATACTTGGCGTTATTTTGCTTTTCATCCGCATCGGCGATCTACGTGCCCGCCTGTGATGAGGCATCGTTGACAACATCGCCGTCCCACTACTACTCGGCACAGCCTTTACTGATCGGTTTATACGTCATATCTCATGCCTAAAACAAACCGTCACACCCTACAATTATTCACCAGTTCCCATCATTCAAGTCACCTCGACTCCGAACACCGTTCACTGAATAACCTTAACATCAACCTGGACTGCTCCTTGCCCCTCCGCTATCAGCCTTACGATTCACCTCACACGCCAATTGGTGATCCAACCTCACCACCAGGTGGATGTCTTAGTCCGCTCCAACTTTTATGGAATCGCTTCAATCCGCGCTCTGCCTCGTTCGCGGACAAGAAGATGATTTTAGCCACGAATGGAATTGATGAGATCGTCCCCACCAGACCATTTTACATCACGATTTTCAATCTATCATCCGCTTCGGTACACATCCAAAAGCACACACAGATCGTAACGGCATCCAACCCTCGACCGACCTCATCTATCTCATGGACACATAGAATAACGTCACGAAACGCCAACCCCCTACTCGAAGCGTGTAGTGCAATGCACTTCCCCAAAGAGAGGGGAAGAAGGGAGCAGACACTAAGAGTGTTCGGGGCTCTCGTTCCGCAGTAGCCTGCGTAAATGGCGAAGCACTCCACCAAAAAGGGGAGGGGATGGGTTGAGTTGTTGTTTAGGTGGCGTCCAACACAATGTCGGTGTCTTCGAGCGACTGTCGATGACAGGTGTGTGGGGGAAATGGACGGTGTCCGTACCAGGTTACGCTTGTAAGGCGGAGGGAACGAACACGACTTTGGATGGGGTCGGACCAGTGTTGACGCTT
>JAULBU010023588.1:0-18439 GCA_032358235.1 Odonthalia washingtoniensis
ACCAAGTTTCGGAAGAAACGGAGAGTTTTCTGGTGAGTTCTGCCGGATAAACTGAAATCTATCAATCGCTCTAGCCTACTGGTTCTGTGTTGGGATTGCTCTTAAAAATATTTTCAATTTTTCCATAAAAAATCATTGCACACATTCCTCATCTGAAAGCAACACAAACAACCCGAATCTTCTCCTTACATAACAATAAAACGAAAAATGTCGGCATTCATAACTACGATTACGGCATGTTACTCAACGAACACACAATCTAAAGCAAGTCTAACATCTCATGATAACAGTACTCCGGTATGGAAGCAACAACCATCACGAAGGACATTTTCAACTGCGGCCATTCGTTTGCTACTTGCTGGTTTAATATTACCTGAATCCGTAAGTGCACAGGAGAATGGAGTATTGCCTGATGGAGCGAAGCAATTTTCTCAAGTAATTTCAGCACAACGACAATGGAAAACAGTGCCTGATGCATTTTCAAATGGACGTGTACCTGAAGCTGGTGATTGGGAAAATTTAAGAACTTACTTAAGAGCTGTTTACGCCGTTACTAAAGATATGGATTTTATTGCACGTGGATGGGATAAATCTAGAAAAGTCATTGGTTTGAAAACTATTTCTGCTTTTCGCACGGCTATCAAGGCAATGGATAAACCTGCTAAGAGTAGAGATGTACCTGCTTTTTTGGAAGCTCATGCACAAGTCACTTCTTTATTCGATGACTTTTTCAATCTTCTTAAACAGGACACTATCGGCGATATGCCCGCAGAATTATAGATGAAACGTCCCATTTAATAAAAACACAAAACAAAAAGAAAGATTAAAATACAATTGAAGAAGAACGAATTGTTTGGGTGAAAAATTCATCACACTTGATGAATCACTTTCCGTGCGTGCCCCTTGTCAATTTAATTGGCAACAAGAGTCTGGATTTTTTGAAAAAAAAGAAATACTAAACAAGAAAATGAGGGAACCATGACAGACAATGAAAAGGAAAAGGCAAATGCATGCGTGTGTTTATAAATCATGCACGTCCAATACATTGTTAACTTGGATATGATCAAATTCTTTTTTTAAACTAGTTTCGGCGCTCATCGTAAGGGCCAGTGAAATCCTCATTAATCTGGGATCGTCCAAACTGAAGGAAAAGGACGAAGAAAACTGTTGGTACGAGAATCATAGGGATAAATAACAGAGGGGTATCAATTCCAAGACCTTCACCAGTACCTTCGGTAGCGAGAGCAGGAAGAGCAGTTAAAAGAACTGAAGGAATTGAAGCCAAACGTGCAGCTTGATTCTTAGAGAGAGCCATGGATGGAGCAGCGACACGGCTTGATACAGCGGCTTTTGATGAAGATGCGCGTAGGGATGTGAGAGGGGTTGCGTTAACGAAAGCGGCGGAAACCATTGTGAATTAAGTTGAGGGAGTTAAAGGAAGAATGTTGGGCTTCTTTTTCAAAGTTTTTGTAGTTGATGGGTGATGGGGTTGCGGTTAGTTTGGAGTCAACACTGGAGGAGGTTGATCACGACAAGTATAGTTAGTATAGTTGGAATGAATTGATGCAGATAACGATCTCAAACAGCATCTCGGCAGACAAAGCAAATCTAAGGTTCTTCGAAGCATTACAGTGTAAGCATAATTGTGGTGCACATTATAACAGGTGGTACGGTTTCATTGAATGTTATTTACAGTAATACAGTGACCGTGCATGATCTACTGTGGTCCACAGCTCGATCAATAGGGTTTAAACTGCAAATGTTTTATGGGTTTTATTTTTCAAAAGATGCATTTAATGCAATTTTTATATTTATAAATCCATCGACGTGCAGCGCTCTACTACATCTCCCATTAGCTTTGCCGACCCAAAACCGCCCCACCCCCCCCCCCGCCCTGCAAGAACAAAAGAGGAAATAACGCTGCTGCTTCAACATCTTCTCCACCTTCCCTTCCCCAACATGGTCGAAACCACAAAATTTTCCAATGTATCTGTAGCAATAAAAGCAATTCCATTATCGTTTCAGGAGAAAATGCTTGCTGGAGCCATTGCACGTGGTGTTGCTCAATCGCTTCTTCATCCAGTCGATGTTGTACGTACCCGTTTACAAGCACGCGGCGTTAAAGTATCATGGAAACCATCAGTATTTGCCAAAGGCGTGCTCCCACAAATACTACTAGCTGTTCCAGCAGGAGCCATTCAATTTGTTGCATTTGAATCAGCTAAAGAGAAGCTAGCTGCGTGGTTTCCTGATGAAAAATGGACACAACCTCGTGCACTTATCGCAGGTGCTCTTGGAGCTATTGCAGCAGCATCATTCAGAGTTCCTCAAGAAGTATTAAAACAACGTATACAAGCTGATATATATCCAAATATTATAGTTGCTTTTCGTGAAACTGTTGTTAAACAAGGTATTGGTAGTTTATATAAAGGTTCACTTGCAACTCTTTCACGTGATGTTCCATGGAATGCTCTCAGCTTTATGTTTCATTCTCAAGGTAAATCTATATTTAAATCTATAAATGGACGTGCTCCTGGTAATGATGAAAATTTAGCTATTGCTGGTATTGCCGGTGCTATTGCTGCTGTTATTATGACGCCTATTGATGTCGTGAAAACTAGAATTATGACGGCTAGAGCGGGTGCTGTACCAGCTGGACTTATTACAACCTTACGTAATATTGTGGCAGAAGAAGGTGCCGGCGTTTTAATGAAAGGTGTTCTCCCTAGAATTGTTTACTTAGCTCCACTTGCAGGTATCACGTTCTCTGTATATGAAGCTGTCGCAGAAAAAATTAGACAACGAAAGGCAGCTGTTACTGGAATGGAAGCCAACCGAGGCAGAGTGCATTCTCATCCATACCGTCATCTCGGAACATTTGCACTACGTTTCGCAAAGAGTCCTGTCCGCCTTGCTCAATCGTCATCTCATGGAGAATTTCTCGGTGATTATCATTGTCCATCTTTGAAGTTTACATTCTCTGGTGCATGCACTGTGTAGATTGGTGCCATAATCAAAGTAAAGGGTTTACCGAAGGGTTAGGTAATAATGCCTCAATGATTGGCATACTGTACAAATTTCGTACCGTACAGAAATGGTAGCACACGTGTACTGTGAACAATAATATCCCTAATAATTATTGCATCAGTAATACAATAATTATTAGGGTGAAGCATCAAGTTTATGTCTGACAAGTCCATTTTTTCCTTAATTAAGGGTATGACCATGAAATTTGATTAAAAATAAATTAAATCGAAAATCCCCTAAATCCCTTAAAATCGCTGATCATACATCAAGATTCTCAAAAATGTCTCTTGTCATACACCGAGACGTCTCTTTAATCCTAATTATTATTGTATTACTGATACCCTGTGTAATGTAGTGTAATGGGGAACAAACGACTCATTATCATTGCTGGAGTGAACAAAAGAAAAACATTTTAATCTTGTTGTGTCTCATAAAAATAATGTTTTGATTGAAAAGGATGACCTCATGTATATCATTTTTTGTTTGGTACACGTGTGGGTACATGTCGGCTAATATCTCCATATATACTGCAAAGCCGATCAAAAATGGGAGAGAGATATGGTTAAAAGTTTTTTAATGGACCAATAAACAGCTGTAAGCTACTGTAAACATGTCAGTTACTTTTGGGCAGTTACTTTTGGGTAAATGAATGATGGTATTTTATCTTTTATTAAAATTAATTTAAAATTAATTTAAAATTAATTTAAAAATAATTTAAAAAAAAAAACATTTATTTTATGAAATCCAAGTAGCCCCCAATATGACCAATCCATCCAATCCATAGCGAGTATCGTTCGTTACCTGACTTACTATGATGTTCATTCAACTACTGCATGCAATCTCGGCCGAAACCACCGAAGTTGCTCAAATTCAGTGTTCGTCCACTCACTCGACCACCACCACCGACACGTCGGTCTCATCTGGCATGTGTTCATTCTGAAACAAACTCAATTGATCTTCTCTCTAACTCTGTCATTTCCTTCATCATCGACGCAATCTATTTGTTTGAACATTCAGATTATTTTTTGACAGCTTTCTCTTTTCTACAACCATGGCTTTCATATCTCCAATATTTTTAACGACTACATCTTTTACATCAGTGATTTCACGCACCACTAGTCCCCGAGCGTCAACGCACCGTCTGTCAAATAGAAGATCATGTAAACGATCAACACTGACGATGGTAGCATCAGAAGAAGCACGGCTTTCTGAACCGACGACCAGTGAACCGACGACCAGTGAATCGACGACCATCGATTGGGATAAGTTGGGGTTTGAATACATCGAAACCGATTGTTTTGTACAAATGGTATGGAAGAATGGGAAATGGGGACCTTTAACTAAACAAACTGGAGCATCTATGAATATGCATATAGCATCCACAGCATTACATTACGGACAAAGTTGTTTTGAAGGACTTAAAGCATTTTGTGGAATAGATGGAACGGTTCGTATTTTTAGACCTGATGAAAATGCAAAACGTATGAAATTATCTGCGGAACGTTTATTAATGCCTTCAGTGCCTGAAGAAAGTTTTGTAAATGCAGTTCATGCTGCTGTCAATTCAAATTCTAGATTTGTACCGCCGTATGGAATGGGCGGATCTTTATACATACGACCTTTGTTATTTGGAACTGGTGCTCGTATTGGATTACAACCAGCAGATGAATATACTTTTCTAGTTTTAGTCGTACCTGTAGGAGATTATTACAAAGGTGGGCTAGCACCCGTAACAGCTGTTGTGGTCGATGATTACGATCGTGCTGCACCGAAAGGCGTAGGAAATGTTAAAGTAGCTGGTAATTATGCAGCTGATTTAAAACCGTCAGTAGCTTCTAAGAAAGCTGGCTTTTCAATTAATTTATATCTAGATGCTGTGAACCGACGTACTATCGAGGAATTTGGAACTTCTAATTTCATAGGTGTT
Organism: Odonthalia washingtoniensis; assembly: GCA_032358235.1. Lineage (NCBI taxonomy): Eukaryota > Rhodophyta > Florideophyceae > Ceramiales > Rhodomelaceae > Odonthalia > Odonthalia washingtoniensis. The sequence goes on from JAULBU010023588.1 coordinate 4,955, forward strand.
ATTGGAAATAAATATGTTACGCCTGATTCCTCGTCCGTGCTGCGTTCAATCACGAACAAAACTTTGATGCAGTTGGCGGAAGAATGTGGAATGACGGTTGAGAAACGTGAAATTGATATTAATGAAGTGGGAGGTATGGATGAAGTAGCAGCTTGTGGAACGGCTGTGGTTATCACTGCTGTTACTAGGTTATCATATAAAGGAGAAATGATTGTGATTGGTGAAAACCCTGATACTGTTGGTCCGCGGTTACTTAGCCTGTATCAAAAAGTACGGGCGTTGCAACAAGGTGAAGCTGAAGATGTTCATGGATGGTGTCAACCTGTTCGAACACATATCATTTAATAGTAAACAATCACGCAATGATTATTCTACGGTGACGGATATTCACGGCTATGAATAACCGACCTGTTTATTTTATTTCCCACTGTTGTCGAGATCAATGTCATTGATGGCGACTTCCGGTTTTTGGCGGGAAGTATCAAGCCAGTCTATGTCTATTGTCAGGCGTCTGCAGAATACACGTTGAACACCTTGCTCATACACCCAGACCTGCACATCACCGACATTTCAAATTATTCTCTTCGTACCAGCTCTGTTTTGTGCTCCATAAATTTTGTAATAATTGCAGCGATTTTCGCATTCCGGGCTGTAACTACAGTAGTGAATGTAGGGGGAAAAATTTCAGAGTTGGCAAGTAATTTTGCATCATCAAAACTAGTGGCGCTTGATGGGAGAGGTGTCATTCTGTACTGCATCATAGCTGTTTTAGGAGTTTATAGATGCTGTGATGTGGCTGGCAATGATACATCTCTTTCACTCTTCGAAAAAAAGAACGACGTCATTATTATGACCAAAATTTGGATATGTCCGCAATGTTTTGTATGTAAGATGCTTGGACCACTCTTCGTGGTTGGTGTCTTTGTACATGTAGCTAATCTTCCTAATCTTACCAATTTGTATAGAAACGGCTATCGGGAAAACCTGAGATTCTTCGACTCTCGTAATATTGCATTTAGAGGTAATTACGAGCGATACCTGGAACTTCTGTACATCCGCACTAACTTGATCAAAATTCCCTTTCGTCACCTTGGGCACACAGGCAGCATATTGAGCTTTACATACAGTATTCGATGCTGCACGCAATAATAACTCCCAAATATAGTTGTTGTGAATCCTGACGCTGTTTGGTCGACCCCAACTTGTGAGTCTTCAGAAGCAGCCACCCACGCCTTTGCCAAATAACTAAGCGCATGCACTGTGTTCACGATAAACCACGGCCCAATTTGAAGTAGATATATATATATATGTGATTTCTGACAGGGCGGTTTCGATAGAGCGTGATGGCGTACCGAAGACAGTTTTTGTACCCAACAACCGAGCCAAAAATGGAGGCACCAATGGGAACAGCTTATCAGTTGTTGTGATGGATTGTACCAAAGCCCATATGAGATTGGGAATTATTTCCGTTATTGAAGATTTGAACGATTTGGATACTTGGCGGTGAAAAGTGCAGAGGTGATGTTAGTCTTGAAGCTGTTTGAAAGATTGAAATTAAATTTTGTCTGGGAAGTTGGAATTGGATGAGAATAATGACGATCGTTGGTGCAGGTTTGGCCCGAAAATATGAAGAAATGGCTGAGAAATTTGCAGCAGATGTGGAGTTGTGTGGAGTTGATGTGGAATGAGATTTTTTTGTCACGTTTTAGTACAACGGTTGGTGAGGGTGGATGGATGATGAAAAAGTGATTTCCGAGAGGTAATAGTGTCTGCGGTGGTATTGTGAACGTGTTAGGGTGTAGAGAATTGTATCTCAGATGAGAAGAATAAGATCGGAGTTTCAGTAACGGTTGCATTACGATGTACAAATAGAAGTGTGTGAGAATAGGAGAGGAGGGGTATCTTGGTAGTGAGTGTATAGTTTTACTAGATTTTGCAGCTCTTTTGGTTGATTTGTTGATATTATCCTCAATTAATTATCGTGTAAACGAAAAAACCACAACGATGTAGCATGCGAACTACAACTGGAAAAATGTTTTCTGATTGTCAACTAGAAAAAGCAGTACTGGGTCAATATAAAATGAGAGATTAAATAATGAGAAAGTGGGGGTTATGGATCTGTAGGGGCCACAGACGGAAAAGACTCAACAGCCCCTGCAAGAAGTTAAGAAAGGCGAGAAGAAAATCCAGAAGTCGTTGCAAGCAGTTCTAGAAGTGAAAGAGCGAAGAAAGCGAAAGTGAGTTCCGGAACTATATGTAGTATGAGCGAAAAAGTTGCAGCAGTCGTTGAAAGAAGATCTGAAGGCTTGATTAACATGGTACACAAAGTTACAGAAGTAACTCATGATGAAATATAAGAAGCAGTGATGAAGGGAGATAACAATGAAACTAGGAAGAGAAAGTCTTCACAAAGAACAGAACGAGAGATTTAGGAGGCGGTGGAAATTTTAAAGAGAGCAATGATCAAGAAACTGCGAAATATGAATAATAATCAAATAGGAGGCACAAAAAGAGGAACAGACTACGAAGCCCCGAAAATACTGGTACGAGGAGAATTTTAGAAAATTTCTACTATGAAATTACTATTGAAAAAGTAGATAGACGGAATGCAACAATTATGATTTCCTTGAAATCTCACAATGGAATAAGAAGAGAATTGGAATTTAGTAAAATTTTGTCGAAGCAGTTGCGCTCTTCAATTAATTTATTTAAGGAAAAGTGTGATACATTGCAGAAGTTAATTGATAGACTGAAAGTGGTTGCGGAATGAGTAAAAAATTTGGCTACTCGGAGTAGTCATCCAACATCTTCTATGAGAAATGTTTCCAACAATTCTAGTTGTGGAGTTGGTGTCAGTTGTGCGTAAAAGGCGAAATTTGCTGTGATGAAGGAAATAAATAACCCTGAAGTGCTTTTATAAATAGAAAAGAAGATTAAAATATGTTTCGATAGTTTTTACTTTTTTCTCATATATATATATATATTCTACGGAGGTTTCCCAGGCGTGGTTGGAGAACTTTCACGAAGATTTAAACTGGCCTCCAAATCTCTTTGCAACAGCAAATCAAAAGAGACGGAACTGGAAGGAAATATGTATTGCGGTGATGGACATTGAAGATAGACAATGAGGGGTTAAAAAGAAATTGCACCCAATTGGATACATTATGGAAATTGTGGACATAAATTTGAATGGAGAACATAGTCTTACTGCCATTAACTTCCCAAATTTTGCAATGGAAGAGGCTCTGCGTGGAACAGATTACACATCGACGCGATCTGAGCATTTTGTAGGTCAGGCCGTCATTAGTATTGTGCGCAATGAGTTGGACACGCTACCTACAGCTGAACTGGAGCAGAAGGTTTTAGAGTGTTAAACTAGAAACGACAACCTCGTGAAGATATTTGGAGTTGTTTGTACTCAGTCTGCGGCCAGTAGACAGAAGGCCATGAACGATGTACATTTTACTGTATTGGACATGACTCAATAGTTACATAACGGAGACAAGATGAAGGACATGTCGCTAAAATTCGGAGGGTGCAAAAATGACTGACATATTTAAAAAATCTTCAAAAAGATGGTAACACTTTTACGAACGGGTGGAGGAGGTCAGCGTTCCACGAAATTTATGCAGAGAACAGGAATAGGAAGTTGACCGAACATATGATGGAAATGACAAACTATTCCGAAATGAGCCTGCCAGAAAGACATTCAAGCGCTTCTGAAATTACGACGCTGATAACGTTGAATCAAGTATCGTAACGGTAAGTAGATATGAAGCAAAAATTATATCAATTATAAAATCATTTGAGAACGTTGCCGTCGAATCTGACTCTGACGAAGATGACGAAGGGGAAGGAAAATATCCTACAAAAGAGTATATACTACTGATGGAGTCGAATAGATTTATGAAAATGACGTTACCAATTGCCACCATAAACGGGCTGGGAGAAGTTCAATTATTTTACAGAAATGGAATGAATGATTCAGATCGGTTCAAGAAAGATTTTTGTGTTGGTAAAAAAGGAATAGAATTACAATGTTTGAGAAATATTCACAGATGTTATTGTTGTTATTGTCGCGCATTTAGATACCATAGTAATGGGCATTGCTACATTGCTGTTAATGAAAAGGTCCTCAAACGATAGGGTTTTGAATAATTGGGAAATGTGTACGATTGTTATGTGCTTCAAGCAAAACTCTGAAACATGACTTCAAGACATTCAGCCATTCTTAGACAATTGATATATTCCGTGACAGTGATGAATGAATAAAATAAAGAGGTAGGTAACACTGGGTCATATATGGATGAAGAGGTTCGATACAGATGCCTCTAAATTGATGATGAAGTCAGTGAAACTGATAGTGATGAAGTTTTTTCAGGTGCAGATGAAGGTCTTTAAACATGGAGGGATAATTCAGTTCTCACAAAGGGACGAAAATAATTGCAATTAATTAAACTATTGAACTAGTAGGAATTGTTAATGTTAGTATTATTGCTATTCATATTAATATTATTGTTGTAACCATACTATTAACGGAACTAATAAAATTGACGGCTACATAATGATAACAGTTTTGAGAGTTTACTTACTATCTCATGCTGAAAACATGAAATATAGAAAACGGAACTAGACAGTATCTTTGACGCAAAGTTACCTCATTTTTCCGATTACCATAACTGAATTATACTATAATTTGTAGTACACGTGCATTTATTGTTGCAGGTTCTGAAAATAATGATACTTTTCTTCAGCGCTATGCATACAAGTTCTGCTCGCGCATCGCTATGGAACTTTATAAAATCGATCACGGATACTTAGAGAGCTGACTAGCTGGTTCACGATACAAGGATGTATATCTCATCATAACCATACATCTATCCTCTTACTATATAGAATCTGTTAACGTAGAAAGTTCTTGCTGCCCAGTCTCTGTAACCATTTCTAAGGGCATCAAACGGTTTTACCCTAACTTCCTTTTTGGAAAGTAACCCCATCTCTGCAACTCTTCTAACTACGTTGACAATAAATCTAATACCATCCAGGGATGTGAGACCGTACTGTTGACATAGCAGACTAACGCCTTCCCCACCATTTCATCACTTCTATGCCATTGAAACCAGATAAATTTTAAACCATTGTCAATTTCATCAACAAATAAGTTCTTAGTACATATCACTTTGTAGTATTGTATAACACAAAGCCCCCTTTATAAAACCATCCTGAATTCCGGACAACTTAAAATTTTATGTAATGTATATTTTTCAGATTATGTCTTCTTTTCGAAAATTCTATAAAAACAAAAAGCTTTGCCAAACCAAATTTTCGTATGCCCATCAGGAACTGAAAATTCATAACCAACTGATTCCAACATGAAATTTTCAAGTTTGGTGTTCTTCGACCCATAAAATGACTTCTTCGCTAAAATACCGTATTTCAGCGAAGAAGTCATTGAGGATATCGGAACGTGACGGTCCGATAACCTCAATGAGGATTGTTCGAGGAACAAATTCGGACCACTTGAGGTATCCTGTATATGGTTAAGGTCTTGTGCTGTATGACCTGAGACATATGCAGAACTCGGCATTTATGTCCTGCAGTGTCTACTGCTGACATAATCCATTCCATATTCTAGGACGTGTTCCGAAGATAATTAAAGTTTGAAGTGCTTCTTCCTTAAGAAGCTACAAAGATCAAGTAAATGAGAAGGAAAGCATGTTCCAGTAAAAATATCATATTCTGCAACATTATTCCCTTGCAGTTTGAAAACTCTTCGATCATGATGTAGTTCTTTGTACACTCCTTCCAATTCCATCAATGTTGTAGCTTCTGATCTTCGCACTAATAAACCTCCATCTGTTCTGACTGCTTCTACCATTATAAGATTTGGTTAGTTTTTTCTTCACCAACGGAAAATAATAACTCCTTCATGAAGATTTCCTCCTGGCGTGCAACTATTTTCACAATGCCAGATGATGTTCGTCTTGAAGTCATCTCATAGTATTGTTCAAATCTTAATGTTTTCTTTGACCTCTCATATGTGACCTCTCATAAATCCCCCACCTGTTGATGGTAGTGTGATAACTCACTAAACTGGCCACACTTGTTTATCCCCTGCCCAATGGAATCTAGACACGTGTCAGACAAAAATGGAGGCTCACCCGCAAAGCGGGACACCAGTACTCCTCCACCAGTATGCTTCGAACTCCCTATCAGTTAGTCCGTGGACCCTGGCACTAACCAGTAGGCTAAACTGTGCTGAAAGGTGATAACACGGCGAAAATTAGAGTATTTGAACACTGTAATTTACACCATATCCTACAAGATAATGGAAATCCCCGCCGATGGGAATGAATCATGAGACGAAAAGCTTATCTCTTCTCTTTAAGAAATCAGTTAAACCTTTCCATCTTCATCACTTTTTCTAATCATTAAACCTCGTTTTTATCACACCCATGTACTCTCACCTCCCATACGCCGCAAATCATCAAGCATGTGATCTAACATATGCCGTATAGATGTTCCCATATTGATGCTTGGTACCTTCCAAAAACATCCTTTCCTAAGTTTTTAACTTCATCAATACTTGCTGCTGCTTAAAGGACCTCCACTCACTCCACCTTGGTCTCCTACCCCTTCTAAACATATTATCTATGAATATTATCTTTGAGGTCCACACACCTTGTATATGTAGTAGTTATGCCTAAAAGCAGACGTTGACGACTGTATCGTAGTCAGAACCTTCCAACATTCCAATCAAACCAGTATCATTAAAAATATCTCACAGTTTCCCATTTACAACGCCTTCTCAGAAGTCTATATGTACATTTTACTATGCAGAAGTCATTTCTACCTCAGATAAAAATTAAATTACGGAGAACTGTCTTCCCCAAAGATAAGAAAGAACGTTCCATACCTGATGCAGTGAAAATTGTTGAACTTTTATGGGTTTCATCTTTCAGATATAAACAAGCACACTCTTTGAAAAACCTTGGGGATTCAAGAATGAGGTAATGGAGGGGGTTCAAATGTGAATAGCGCGTATATGTCAACACAGGGTACGATGCCAACTCATGGAAACATTGACAGTACTAGAAGTACTGAAAGTATAGAAAGAGATTTGAGTTCTTCAACTATGCTGGATTCTCCACTATTTAATTTTCGAATCATTTTCAGTGTATGGCGAAGTGTACGCTCCTTACCACTAGTTGACAGTTAAAAATCCTATTTTTCAACAATACACCGATGAAAAGGAGAGGAAGTGGTTGTATCAAGTTTAGTTCTATTTATGTACTCTACCTCTGGGAGGTTTTAACCTCCCAGAAGTACAACCACTTGTTTAAAAACACCTAATTTTCAATTAGAAAATGCGTTCAAAGTTCCCGGTTGGCTTTTCTAAAAGTCGAAATGCCTTTTAGGGCATAGTTCTGTAATGGTGGTAACTTGAATTAAACATAACCAGGAAGACATTTAAGAGTATCCGTTCTTCATACGTTTCTTTGTTGACAATCGTTAACGTTTTAATCTTCTCCATATACCTCCACACCATCAACGACTGTACTACAATGATACCTGACCAGTAAATATCCAACAATGGACCTTCCACTGGTTACATTTCGATGACGCAGGATTCCTTATAGTTTAGAATGTTTATGTGGAGATGATAAAAGGTGACATATTTCGGATCCAAAGCAGTTTGTGATTTATCACTATTCATTTGAACTAATTCAACAAAAATGACTGTTCCAATTCATTTATATTTGAGTGCCAGTAAACCCCTGGGTACGTGCTACCAATGATTACCTTTTCAGTCTTGGTTGCTGCATGGCCCAAATTCGAGTTCATGGGGTCCATCCTCAACTCCCCTTCCAAATTTCTTTTAATATTATTGAGTCTAGTTCAGAATTTTTAATTTGATCTCTCATAACTTGAAAATGCTTCACCATTCACACCGTTTGAACATAAAGTTTTTTCGAAAAACCCTTCTTCTCCATATCTCTCATCGTTTGTGCTTATAGTAATATCCTATACATACACTATTTTTGAATTTCACATCAAATTCCAAAATTCTATTTTCCTTACTTTAAATAACACGTAACAAATGAAACTTCTCAAAAAACTCCCTTACTCTTTTTTTACAAAAAAACTCTATCACAAGTCTCCCTGAAATAAAGCTTGTAATAAAACCTGTAATACAACTTGTAATACAACTCGTATTTAAGGGATAATTGTGTTTCTTTTTGTAAAGAAAGAGGTGAGGGATATTTTTAAACAACTTCCTAGTCTAATTCCGTGTTTTATAGTACTAGGTTATTGCTTTGTATGACTTATGACGAATCAGTACTAATATTGATTGAAATGAAAATGGATAACGATTGAATGTCAATCATTATCCAGTACAGTAAAAATATCAATAAAATAATACTACAATAATTTATTGATCGATAAGTGGTATGTTCACAATATTTGACGCTCTGCCTGGCGTGGAAATATATGTACTGTTATTTTCCGACACCAAGTCTTTTCCTAAAAATGTCAAATTGATTTTTGTCTAGCGGCTTTGTGAATCCATCCGCTGTATTACTTTCTGAATTAATATTATTGTTCTTGATAATTCCAGATTGTACACACTGTCGAATTAGATGAAACCTTGTTTCGATGTGCCTAGATCGGCACATTGTTTGAGCATTTTCTGACAATGCTTCAGCAGAAACATTATCGATGCAGAGTTTTGTCGCCTCGGACATGTCAAATCCTAGTTCGTCCAAGAGTAATCGTAAAATTTTTATTTCTTGACAACATTCACTCGTAGCAACATACTCGGCTCTATCCGTTGACATAGCTACTATAGACTGCTTGTGACTGTTCCAAGACACCGCACAGTTGTTGATTATCGCGACCCACTTCGTTCTTGATTTTCGATCAAGGCGGCCTCCAGCGTAATCTGAGTCACAATAGAAAGGCAGTACACAGTTTCCGCTACTGTTTTGAATTAAACTGAATTTTTCGTCTTCTTCATATATCCAATATTCTATGAACAGGTTTCAATAGAAATGAATTTGGTTCTGACATAAATTGAGATAAAAGTCCAACTGCAGTATAGATGTCTGGTCGAGTGAGGTTGGACAGAAACAGAAAACTTCCAATCATAATTCTGTATTCTGAATTTTCGAGTAAGTACTGTCTCCCTTTGATGTTGATCAATTTCAGTAAGAATAGTAGTACTGATAGGTGTATCATACTGCTCCAGTATACTGGTGACATATGGTTCTTGTCATAATTTTCAAAAGCCGTTGTGTGTTTCCATCTTCACACCAAGATACCAACTCGCCTTATCATTGTCTGAACCCTAGCCCATAGTAAGAAATGAGCTAACTCCTTTTTCCAAACTGCCTTGATTACGACCAGTAAATAGGATATCATCGACATCAATCAAAACAATTACTGAAGGTACTGTAGAATCCGATTTTGCATTTTTGACGAATACGGCGCCATCGCTGTGCAGTTGTTTGAATTTCAAGATATTAACAAGGATATCCCGTAATTCTACAAACCATCTTAACGGTGCTTGACGTAGACCATATAAATCCTTATGCAGCACATGATGAACGCCTTTTTTCATGTGGGGAAGCAAATTATATTGATGAGACATGAACACCAACTTGTCAATTTTACCGTTAAGAAATGCAGCGTTGACATCCACGTGCCTAGTACAACAACCAAGTAATAGAGCAATATTGAGCACCAATATAACTAGTGTGAAGTCAATGACTGGAGCGTAAATGGAATCGATATCTTGATCACGAATTTGAAAATTTCCACCAGTAACGGATCCTGCTTTAAACTTTTGTGAATTTCCTGACGAATCATTTTTAATTTCTAGGACAACATGGCTCGGTAAAATATTTTCGCCATTCTTTCCGAATTGTTATAACTGTTTTTCGGTAATTTGGCCCTCCTTCTTCCACATACCTTTCACTTCCAACGTCTTCAGTTCTCCATCAATTGCATTGCACCATTTATCAACCTCCATCACAATAGCATTCATATATTATGTCATAGTTTGTTCATCAGATGTTGTGATTGGAAATTTACTTGATGTAAGGGCTTGATGACTTCGCGAGCCATTTTCCGCTAGGAAGTTCGGCTTCTTCTTTGTTCTTTTCGGGCGTACTGTTCTATCATTTTTGTTCTCCGGATGAACCTTCGTCTTCATAGTCCGCATGTTCGTGTACCATTCCAAGTAATTTCGAAAAATTGTTGTCATCAATCGAATTGTGAGAATTTTGTTTCCTGGTGACGGTTGAGATGATTTTGAAGAACACTCGTCAGTAAATGAATTTTGAAAATTTTTGTTTTTCGTTGACGTTTTTGGTTCCTGATTATCGTCATCCGATGATAGTGCATAGCTGAAGTCTTTGTCTTCCAAAGACGAAGACGTCAGCTATGCGCTATTAGCGAATCGCTTGAACTCTCATCAGACATTTCCAAACCCGGAAAAGTTGACTCATCGAATGTAACGTGAATTTAATTTGTGATTTTCGTGTCATTCAAACGTTGCAATGTGTATATCCCATGATCATTAAATCCCAAGAATACTGTGGGAATAGCTCGCGCATAAACTTTTGATTTGGGAGAGTGATTATACAAAAATATAGCGCATCCAAAAGCCTTTGCTTATTTTAATGTCGGTTTTGTACCTCTCAGCTTCTCATACGGCGTATATTTTAAAGAACTATGAGAAATGAGATTTTTTTATGTATGTCACATAATGTGGCGCATACTCCCAGTACCATCGGTTAACCGGCTTGTTCCAACAGTACTCGGACAGGGTCCATAATTGTTCTGTTGGCTAGTCCATCAAAGCGGTTATGCTGCGGTGTATGTGGAGTTGTTACAGTATGATCTGGGACTTCTACATCACTGTACTCACCTCCGCCATCGGTGTGAATCCATTCCACGCCGTTTTTGAAAAACTTTTGAACTTCGGGTAGTTATTTGTACTGTTCGATGGCACCAAACGTGTCACTTTTCTGACGAAGTCCAACTACATGCCAATAACTTGAATTCTGATCGGTTAGAGTGCAGATGTATTTTGATCCTTCCAAACTGCTCGGTAAGGGATCGCTCAGATCCGAATGTACAAACTCACCAGGATATTTTGCGTCTTCAAATTTTGATTCGAAATTTTTCTTGTGTGCCTTGCCTAATTAGCATAGATGGCAAATTTCAATTTTCCCACATAATTTTGGAAATTGGATATGTTTAAAAAGATTATGTGACACATTTGCATTTGTATGTATCAAACGATCATGCCATAGTTGAATTGAATTTTTATGTCTCGTCGATGCCAATGACTGATTTGAAGTTTGGTTAAGTAATTTTGATGATGACATATTGTTTAGAATTGATATAATTTCGTCTCCGGGTTCCGAGAAACGACAGAAACAACCGAATTTTTATTCATTGTAAATTTGGATAAATTTAAAACCACAGCTTGTTTGGATGTAAATACAACGGTTTTTTCTTGATCACATACTTGTCCAAAACTTATTAAATTGTCATTTAATTAATTTATGTGCATTACGTCATTCATACGAATATTTCCTATATTAAGTTCGCCACGTCCGACGCATTTTGTATTTTCATTTCTAGTGGCTAATTGAACTTCTTCATTTGAACCATGTCCACATGTTTGAATGACAGCATCATCCATATATTTAAACATTGATGTGGATGCACCACTGTCAATATATGCTTGGGACGCTTTTATCTCAGATTTTTGAGAATTACATTGTGCAATACTCCCGAAATGTAACTTCGAGTCCCATGATTTACTTGATGATTATGCATTCATTTCTTTTATTGAATTTTTATCTTTCTCTGACAGTCGGAATTTGGATGGTTCAGTGTTTACGAAGCAATTTTCGGCCTTATGTCCTAGTTTCCCACAAAACGCACATTCAGGTTATATTTTTGATTCTAATGCACGTTTCTTGTCGAGTCTTCTGTTGGTGTTCTTACTATTAAAAGAATTTTTATTACCATTATTTTGGACGTTGCTTTATTTTACTTGTCTGGATTCTTGAATGAGATCAACGATAACGGCTTTCCAGCTCAATTCGTCTACGTACTTGAGTCGTAACGAAACGATTGTACTCTACATTGCAGAATCATGTCCGATACTGGCAAAAAGTAGCGGTGACTTGCGCAATTTGGGTATTCCTGTCTCAGTACCCATTCGTTCCAACTATGCGAATAGAGTTTCGAACTCATCAATATATTTTCCCATATCTTGACCGTATGTGTATCGCTTTGAGTAGACACAACTGTCAACACGAAAATTTTCGTAACGGCTCGGTTTGATGCATAAATTTCGTCCAGAAATGTTAACATTCCTTTTGGGTAATCAACTTTGCTACTGCAAACGCGGAATGCAGCGTCCCCAAGTCCACTTGCGAGAAGAGCGGTACCTTTTTCTTTTACTTCCATCAGACAGTCGTCGTCATCGAGTTTCTTCCAATATCCTTTACATTTCATGGTGAAATCTGCACGGGTCTCCAATGGTTGTAGTCATCATTTGAACGACCGTGAACTTTTTGAGCTTGGGCTCATCGTCAATTCCCATATTGGATGAAGAACTGAACTATTAAATTCTGAATGGGAAGGTATAAGTTGTTTTTGTTACATATGAAACTGGGCTCATAACCTGATGCTTCTCAAAAAAATCCCTCACCTCTTCATTTACAAAAAGCTCTATCACAAGTCTCCCATAAATACAACAACTTCGAAGTCTAATTATTTGTTTGCTAGTACTAAGCTATTGCTTTGTATGAATTATGATGAAGCAGTACTAATATGGATTGAAATGGAAATGGATAACGATTGGATGTCAATCATTATCCAGTACAGTAAAAATATCAATAAAAAAGAATACGACAATATCTATTTGATCGATAAGTGGTATGGTCACACTATCTGACTACAAATCGTTACACATACGATCTCCAACTCGTTTTTATAATTTTAAAAGTTGTTTTGAAACATCATCAATTGCTGCATCTCTGTCTGTCCTTTCCAAATCATTCACATGTTTCAAATGGAGCTCTGGTGGATCCATACATACATTATGTACTACATCGTTTTCCACTTCTATTTTGTTGTCCATATTATGTTTGTCAAATAATATTTGAGAATCACGGCCAATAGTGAGCCTGTCCCCACTGTCGGAAAGTGTTTTTGGAACTCAAAGCCTATTATGCCCACTTGTCTAATATACGCGTTGATTTCATGCTGCGTAGTTGAGGGCGGTACAAAACGGACAAGAAATCACCATAATGTATCAAATGCAAAGCTGATTAAGTCGTAGAAGTACGGCTAGTTCTGAAATTAGTAGCTAGTACTATTGAATAGTAGTAGTAGTAGTAGTAGTAGTAGTAGTAGTAGTAGTAGTAGTAGTAGTAGTAGTAGTAGTAGTAGTAGTAG